>CM071861.1:4863952-4937438 GCA_036759665.1 Gynandropsis gynandra | reverse complement strand
AGACTCCATCTGAGATTTAAGCTCACTAATCGCTGTCCCCACATCCGCGTTGAATTTGGTCTGAATCGATTGTTGCTGCTTTTGATCCTTGATAAATTCAAGCATCACCGCCTCAAGGTTTGATGAAGGTGCTTGAGGAGGTTGAGGGGCTTGCGGAACTTGCTGTGCTTGCTGGAATTGCTGGTTGTTTTGCTGAAAATTATTCTGCCTTTGTGGAAACCTCGAATACTTTACCGGTTGAGTCGTTCGGTACGACAAGTTCGGGTGATTCCTCCAATTCGGGTTGTAGGTGTTCTCGAATTGAGTGTTACCTTGCTGCTAGGCGTAATTCATCTGTTCGAGATCCTCATACACCATGCATTGATACGCTACATGCTCCGTATCTCCGCAATTCGCACAGTACATGGCATTCGCTGCATTACCCATAGCTCTATTCTGATTAGGCTCATATAAACTACGAGTTCTAAATCAATGGAGACTTCATATCATGGCTATGTTCCAAAATCCAATTCATCTCCCATTGCAATTAGATTTCTGTAAACATTCATTCAAGTGGCCAACAAGAACAAAAGTATTACAAACAACCAATCAATCTGAAATGATCAAATACTATAACCAAGCATTAAGAACAAAACTTCATTACAACCCGAGTCGTGTTCTGTTTCGGGTATTTTTAGTCCTAATTGCAGCCCCAACAAGTCCATTTCTTAGCCCGAGTAGGCATGGTCACACGACAATGTTCAAGTCATGCCCGAGTCATGTTGTGTTTCGGGGATAATTTGCACAACTTTACCCGAGCGGGTTTCTTCCATGCCTGAGCGTGTTGGTCTTCACTTGCTATTTCCGCTCCTTTCGTTCGATACTTGAGTGTTCGATTTGGATCCGTGGCCTTGCACATGTTGTATCTTGTCATTCAATCACGTTTTCAGGGTGGAATTACCGTAATCACTCGTGTTTTGCTTCATGTCTTCGATTCTTGTACAAAACACGATATGGTAGATGAAATCCCCGAATAAACTCAATAAGTCGGTAAAGTACAAGAAATCTAATCAAAACTAAACCTAAGAATCATGTAAGTACTACGACAGATTTCATATTATCAAACTCCCACAGACTTAACCTTTGCTCGTCCTCGAGCAAATCTAGAGTCGAACACAAGAAGAGCTAAATAGCAATGGACACTAGCACAGATACTTCGAAGGATTAGCCATCATGCAAAACAACGCGTCACACGAACGTAAGCCTAAGCGTACCTAGTTCAGACTTCGATCAACCAAAAGTCAGGAGCCATGCAATCCTACCAATAACCTAAGTCTATTTCATACCCCTAGACAACGTCCAAGTGATCTCCATACCAATTCTCCTAAGCTTGAGATATCATTAAACTCGTATTCTCGTTCTTATTCTCTTTTCCTTTTTTTAGAGATCCACACTTTGTTTCTAGGACGTCGAAGTCGAAGAGGGATGGTTTTCTACTTAGACCTAGGTTGCCTATGGCACACTCATAAGGTATTGTAGCCTTAGCAGAGTGAAGAGGTGCATCATTGAAGAACATTTTTCTCTTTTTATTTTTACCGAAGAATACGCACCACTCTAACCCTTAGGACGTAGAATAGCGCCTCAACCCACCACTTAGACCCGAACCATCGATCTCGATGTACTCATGTCAATATAAACCTAAAATAGTTCAAAACTTTTCCAAGATGACAACGGAGTATAAGCTTGTGGAATCTAATGATCCATGAACGGTAAAATATATCAAACAAAGCAAAGATCAATCGGTATACACGGAGATATGAATACTTGGTACTGAAGCCTAGGAGGTGAATGCAACTATAGATCATGGTTTCAAGCACAACTACTCAACTAATCGGTATCCAAAAGACTTCTAGGTAGACCTAGACTATTGTTCACGATTCGACAAAGTCGCACAATAATGACTAAAACTCGAAAATTCATGCTAGGTATCCATCTGTTTATTCCTAAAAAAACAAAAAAAAAATCATCATCTAATCCTAATCACATGCATGATACTCGACGAGTACTCCCCCAGACTTGAATGAAACACCGTCCCGGTGTTCAAGACCTAAGAGAATCTCGCATACCAAACTACGAGAAAATAAGGGTTGGAACATGTGCACCATGTGTATCTTGCAATCCCGAGTCGGTGATCCGGCTACACGTTGTTTGCGTTTCCTCCTCAAGGATGATATCGACGTTGAAAAACGTGTGAAAAAGAATCACAAAATCCAAAGGAAGGAATACTAACCCACCGAGTACATCAATGTGGAAAGGATAAGGATAGTTCCGAAAATGAAATAAAAAGAAAATGCAAAAGTTGGGTTGCCTCCCGAGAAGCGCTTGTTTAAGGTCGCGAGCCTGACCAAAACACTCTACTCATGTGTTGGCTCCGAAAGAGCAAAGACAGTTCGATTGCCTTCCATGTTGTCCGCGTTGTAGAGTTTCAAACGTTGGGCGTTCACTTTGAATGTGCTGGCGTTTCCCATCAGCTCGATAGGGTCATGCGGTGAGACGCTTTTGATTGCGAACGGTCCGGACCACATGACTTGAGTTTTCCTGTGGAAAAAGTTTCAAACGTGAATTGAAAACAAGTACTCTGTCACCTACCTCGAATGTTCGCTGAACTATGAGTCTATCATACCACTTCTCCGTGCGCTTCTTGTATATCTTTGCGTTCTCGTATGAATGGAGGCTCATCTCCTCTAGATGATGGAGTTGTAGCATCCGTTCTCAACAGCTAACCTGTAATCATAATTAAGTGCTTTGATCGTCCAATATGCTCGATATTCTAGCTCGACCGGTAGATGGCATGCCTTACCGTACACTAGCTGAAATGGAGTCATTCCAATTGGCGTTTTGAATGTTGTACGATAAGCCCATAATGCATCGTCGAGTTTCAGTGCCCAATCCTTCCTAGATTTAGAGACCGTCTTCTCCAAAATCGACTTAATCTCTCGATTAGAAACTTCAACTTGGCCACTGGTTTGAGGATGATATGGCGTTGCTATCCTATGTCAAACAAAGTACTTCTTCAACAACCCTTCTATGATACGGTTCACGAAATGCTTACCTCCATCGCTGATCACAACCCTCAGGACTCCAAAACGTGCAAATATGACACGTTTGAACATCTTTATTACTGGTTTGGAGTGGTTTGTTGGATTTGCCAAAGCTTCTACCCACTTCGTTACGTAGTCCACCGCGACTAGTATATAGAGGTTTCCGCACGAGGACGGGTAGGGGCCAATGAAGTCTATTCCCCATACATCAAATTGCTCGACCTCTAGAATATATTGTTGTGGCATTTCATGGCGTCTAGAAATATTACCCATCCTTTGGCAACTGTCGCATGATGTGACGTAGTTGTGGGCGTCCTTGAAGAGTGTAGGACAATAGAACTTCACTTGCAGCACCTTTGCAGCTGTCTTGGCTGAAGCAAAGTGTCCTCCGTAGCTCGAGGAATGGCAACGTGACAGTATGTGTGGAGCTTCTTCTTCGGGGATGCAGCGCCTAAAGATTTCGTTTATGCCTCTTTTGAAAAGATACGGCTCATCCCAATAGTACGCCTTGACGTCATGGAGAAACTTCTTTCTCGAATTGTAATTCAACCCTTTCCGGTAATACTTCACAAGCTAAATAAGTCACAAAGTCAGCATACCATGGAATGGAAGTGCATGTCAAGGACATTACCGCATCATCTCGGAGATAGTCGTCGATAGGAGTGAACTCGGAGATTTCAAGACGTGAAAGATGATCAGCTACCCCATTCTCGGTTCCTTTCCTATCCCGTATTTCAAGATCAAACTCTTGCAGCAGTAGGATCCATCTAATGAGCCTCGGCTTTGCGTCTTTCTTGGAGAGTAGGTAATGTAAGGCAGCATGATCCGTGTAAACTATTACCTTGGAGCCCACTAGGTATGAGCGGAACTTTTCAAACGCAAAGACGATTGCAAGTAACTCCTTCTTGGTTGTGGAGTAGTTGCATTGGGTGTTGTCTAATGTTCGACTAGCATAATGAATGGCGTGCAACATCCGATCTTTTCGCTGACCCAACACTGCCCGAACCGCGTAATCTCTCGCATCACACATGAGCTCAAATGGAAGCTCCCAATTCGGCGGTTGTATGATGTGTGGAGAAACCAACGCCTTCTTCAACTTTTCAAATGCAGCTCGACATTCCGATATAAACTAAAATGGTACCTCTTTGCCTAATAGATCAGTGAGGGGTTTAGATACCTTCGGGAAATCTTTGATGAACCGTCTATAAAACCCCGCATGACCTAGAAAATTACGGATGGCCTTAACGTTCCAAGGCTACAAACATGAGGAAATGAAGCAAAAACCACTCTGCTACCAACCGTGCACAGTCAGCATCCGAAGAATAAAATACTGAAGAAGATAAATGGAAGCTACATGGCTTAAACAAAATGGAAACAATGGCCGCTCAAAAAAATAGAAACTTAGGCCACGGCTCGTAAGAATGGAAACTTTCGGTTGCTGGAACAAAAATAAGAAGAGCATGGTTGAAACATGAAAATAAAACAAGGTTTAAATAAAATAAAAGCAAGTTGCTGGAACAAAATGTAAACTTCCAACAGCCTACACAAAAATGGAAAGATAGTCGCCTAACCAAGAATTGGAAACTACAACCTTTGGAGATAAAAAAATTGAAATGGCTGGTGGAACAATAAATGGAAACGCATGGACAAGAGAAAGAAGGCAGCCATCAAAAGAGGAAAGGAGGAGAAAACAAAAGGATACCGTTGTTTACAAGAGGAAAAGGAAACACAAGCTGCCGAAGAAAATGGAAACCGAGAAAAAGGAGACGAGTAGAGAAGTGAAAAAGAGGACGAAAAGGAAAGGGCGAGAGAGCTTAGATTCGGCCAGAGAGGAAAGAAGAAGAAAAGAAACGACAAGAAATAGGAAAGAGGACGAATGGGTCAAGATGAAAAGCTCAATTTCGGACACACACATACACACCACACAATACACATGAGAGAACAAGAGAGAGAGCAGCACGTCGAGAGGCGGGAGACGGGGGCGACGAACTCGAAATACGAAGGAGCTGTTGAAAACATCAGTATTAGAATAGGGAGTAATCTCGTTCTTTATCTATGTTGAATATGGATTTCGTTTGCGTTTTTTTCTAAGTCCATGTACGAGTAGTTAGTAGCTACGGATTAGATAGCTTTGACGATATGTAATGAAGTCTTGTGCTTAATGCTTCGTGGTTCTTATTGCTTTTATTCTTTTACGCAACCTAAATAAATAAATTTTGTATTTGATCGTTTCAGAATGATTGGTTGTTCTTAATTCTTTCGTTCTTGCACGCAACTTGAATGAATGATTATAGAAGTCTAATGAATCTACACCAGGTGATTAGAGTTTGTAACTTAGCCATGATGTAGGATCTCAATTGATTTAGAATCTACGCAAGGTCGGTCAATTAAATCTAGGGATTAGGATAGCGGTATTAATGCATCTAGTTGGTGAGATTACGGAGTCGGAAGATTGGTAATACGCACGCTAGGTAGTGGACAAGTATACATGAGTCATTTCCAATATTAGAGCTTAAATTCCCTAATTTCGTGATAATATCTAAGTCCAATGATCTTGCTAGAACCTCATCGCATCATCGTGCATCTCTCGAAACCTATAGTGTTTGTTAATTGAATTTAATCCATTAATTAGTTTATCTTTACTTGTATTCCAATCACTTATTAATTTTACACGTCCTATTCATTAGTTAACTAGCTTTATTGTTGCATTGATTCCCCAATATTCGACCCTGGTACTACACGATCCGTATTCTTACGGAAAAGTTAGTCTAGCTATTTATTACTTGAGATTAACCACATCAAGTTTTTACCTTTCAAAAGCGATTCCTGTTAAGGTATATGTACATATATAGTTAATATTTTACCTTTCAAAAGGACTCAGATATTCACAGTTAAATAGGACATAAATATGTGTGATGTGTAGACCCTATTGTGATAGTCATACATTTTTTCCCTTTCTAGTAGCTCAACTAATTCTGTAAAATGTTTGGAGCATCGGATACTGGATATGAAAAATACCACACAAGCATCAAAAGATCTATTTGTATTTATATTATATGTTTAAAAATGTGCGTCAAAGTATAATGACATAAAGAATGATATTTTCTCAATCATATATTTAACCAAAATTGAAAACTCAAGACGAGAATTTTGTTTCGATTTTTTCTTAAAATGAAACATAAATATCTCAAATGGATCATCCAACGAAATTTGATTAGACCTCTTAATGTAGCTTTGTGTGGTAGATTAATTGCTAGATTGTTAATAACCTCAAACAATATTGGTGCAAAAAACCTCGCCAAGTTACATGGTGATGTGAATGAAATCTTGGATCAATCACACGCCGCATGGGGACAAACAATGAGAGGCAAGGCTAATGAGCTTAAAGACATGTTCATATAAACGGACATAAAAGGATGGAATACAAACCCATGAGGACGTCAAAAATAACTTAAGAAAGACTAAAAGAAATTGGTGAGAGAAGCAAGATATTGGTGGATTAAACAATGCAGGATCAAAGTAGTATTGCGCTCGCCCAGAATGTTTTGGTAGAGCTAGAAAACACATGACTCTAGGGTTTTTATTGGCAATCATAGTTCAATTTTTTGGATTCTAGGGTTATGTTCGACCGAGGAATTCGACCGCTCGACCAAGCAACTTTTCCGAGTTTTAGTTATTTAGTGTATTTTAGTTTTACTTTGGTCCTTTAAAACAAACTAAAAAAATAAAAAAAATGAAGAAAAAAAGTGGAAGAGATAAAAAAAAGGAAAACAAAAACAAGGAATAAAAGGATAGGAAAGAGAAAAAAAGAAAGAAAAACGGAAAATATAATAAAAATAAAAAACAGGGTTAAAGGACAAAAAGTGAAAATAGGAATAGATCAAATAGAGAAAGATCCTAGAAAGAAAATAGAAGTGTGTAAGAATAAGATTAAACAACTTAGACATAGCGATGAAGTTTTATACTTGTGGAGTCAAGATTTAGTTTGAATACGTCAAGAACTGACTTCAATTTTGTTCTTGAATTCTAAATTAAACCAAACCAAAGGAGGCGAGGTTAAGACAAGAGAGCTAATGAAAAATAAGCGGAAAAAACTTTCTATAATATCACGTGCTTTAGTCATCTTCATTCAAGTCATAATTTTGTGGTTTTTGCTAACTTTTTTTAGCTATCTCTTTGTCATCTATTTTAGGATACCATCACGAAGTTGCAAACAAAATTATAAATAATAATGGATGAGTTCTTGATGCAAGATACACGAATTTACTATTTTCAACCAACAACATGGTAAGTTAGAAGCAGTAGCTCATGAAGAGCAATGAGAGAAGAGACCATATGCTGCTCGTAACCCATACCGTCTAAAGATGGTAAAAAACGAGTATGCTAATGTTCTATACAAGGTCTATGGTTGTCCCATGCGAATTAAATAACGTGTGAGGGACCTAATTAATGATGATATCAACAGTATCAAAACGGAAATTCTTATATTCAATTGACATAGATATGTTGAATCATACTTAGAGTGGAAGAGGAAAACGAAGTTGGTTTTCAGTTGCCATCAACATTGCAAACTCACATAACTTAAGTTAGCATCGGCGAGTTTCTCAATTACACGCTTGCATGGTGGAATCAGCTCAGTTGTTCACGTTAACGGCATGGAGATAAACCAACACTTATGTGGGTCGAAATGTGTGCATTGATGGGACGTTGATTTGCATCATCTTATTATAGTAGATAAGGGAATCAATGTCCATAATGATTGGTTCAAAGGAGTCACATTGTAGAGGACTCTTATAAAGAAACATGTAGAAAGTGCAAGGCACCAATCGAATCTCTACGTGTAATCGCTATATAATATTTCTCTTATGTTAGGGTCGAGTTCACTATACCAAAAACTTTATGAACCACTGGATAATATTGGTAAGGACGAATGACGAACATATGAGATAATCGAACGACGACATGGTATATGCGGATGATCATATTTCTTAGAAATCTGATAAAGGTGTAAGTATGTGAGCGAGCATGATACAGATCACCATAAAAATAGTAAGATCTTGAGAGAAGCGCAGACCAAGGCCTGTGAGGCACACCCGTGAGAATAACATTTCTTTCTTTGAATTTGAGAGATAACATGACATTTATACCTCAACCGTTGAATTTGTTTATGTACAAAGAGGTGTTGTTCCTAAAATATTATATCATCTTATGTCTAGTTTTTGTTCCTAATTCATTACAGAAGTTTTGAAAAATTTGAAGAAAGAACCACCGAACAAAGAGAAAGGACTGTATTTTGTATGGTAGAGAAATGATGTGTGGGTGCATGTGCGCATAGAAAGGCTCCTATCGTTAAAGAAATCGTAGCTTTTAATGCATGAAGATTAAACATTTAGAGTCTATGAAAGAATCAACTCTAACACCTACAAAAAAGAGTTCCATGGTATGTTCATTTTTAAAATTATTCACTTTGTTTGCTTCCATACAGCTAAAGGACTGGATTTGAAAACAAAACGTTTTAAAAGAGTAGGGATTGATTTGAACGAGATGTTTGGTCCATCAAAAGTGACACGAGAAAAAACAACGAGGGATAAGCCAAATGAGCTTCGAGACATTTTTGTGCAAATTGACTTGAAAAGATGGAAAATGACACCACAAGGTAGTCCTAGGACAATTACGAAAGATTACTAGAGGTCCCTACAAGGAGAGAAGGCCGAGACGAGCAAGAAACTAGATGATATACCAATGCTCGGTTAGAGTATAATTACTCTCGACTAGATGCTCGTTGTAGTATCGAATTCCTAAAAAGATTTTTATTGTTCAAAGACTTCTCAACACTAGATCAGAAGTGTTGCGGTATTGCTCGTAATATATTTTTTCATTTTGTCTTTGATCAAACCAGATAGTATAGTATCTATTTTAAGTTTCAATCTACGAACCAAATCCACAATTAAATTCTTTGCATATAAAAAATGTACTCTAAGAATCAAACATACACTCCAATTGCTTCATGTGCATTGTTGTCGATCAATTTTGAAAAAGCAATGGGAATTAATTTTTGTATGAAAATCATAATTTTCATTCATGATATCTTTCTCGCTTGGATGTCAGCACACCTTTAAATCTTAAGGCCCATAACAATCGGAAAATTTGACATCATCTTTCAAACATTTCATCAATGTTTTTTCCTTCATTCATAAATTTGAATACAAGAATTTGAGTTTACTATAATTAGTTATGTTAAACTCATTTTGTGAGCAATACTCTTTCAAACCCTTTCATGATTTAATATTATCTTTCATATTTTTGTTACATTCAACACTGTATTTATGATGTTATAAAAACAATTCTTGTTTATGTGCATGACATCAAGATTATGTCGAAGCTGTAGTTTTTTCCAATACACGAATCCCAAAAAATGATTTTTGCATATTTATTCAGATCTTCTTCAATATTTCGTCGTTTCTATCATCCAAAATATATGTCGCCATTTCCAAAGGAAATTTCATTTCTACATCTCGAAGAGTTTCACTTACCTCATTATGTACAATACCCCTATTAAAGTTTTCAACAACATTAATATTTCATTATTCCATGATCTCTACGTGAGATAACCACATGTAGTGATTCTGAAAAAAGTTAAACTAGTATTCTCAATTTGTAAAATAAAAATTTATTTATTCGATAAAGCAATCATTCGATTGAGAAAGGATGACTGATACAATGAAGCTTAAAAATATCAATCCAAAAGAAAGAAAAACTTATCATATATTTATATCACAATTTTTAATGATATGTTTATTCAATGCAACATATATATATTACGGGTAGCTTCAATAGGTAAAAAACGTTATATATTCTTGTCTTTAACGTTTCATTTGGAAATCAAACTTATTCATCCATGTGTTGGCTTAAATGTAAAATAGGCTCCAATAGCATCAAGAGCTTCACCGGCCCGTCCGTGGAACCCAACGAGTTTTTGCTTTTGGACGTCGACCTCGAGAACAAATTTAGTGCCACTATTGATACCAAATGTTGGGGAGGTTATTTTCTTGGAAGTTTTGAAGGTAAGAGAAGTAACAATGTTGTTGTTGTAAACATCAATCCAGTCGTAGGTACCCTCCACGGATGTGATATACTCATGTGGATGCTCGAGCGTAAATTTAATTAATTTTGCATAAAGAGTACTTGCATCAGAAGCACAATAAGAAAAAAAATATATACATAAAACAATTTTATCTTGAGAAATAAATATAGCCTATGTTAAATCTTTATACCTCTTGGGGTTCTTCAACTTTCACACCATGCTCACGGGTTTCCAAATTGTCGGCGTTGTCATACTCGAACTTTACATAACCAACACAAAGAAACCAACCCTTTCCGACGTACACTTTCTTTACATTATCATAAATATTTATCATCCCACAATATTCCTCCGGGACCACCTTGGACTTCCACTTTGGTTATAGTGGATCCACCTTTTGGCTTTTCTGACATTGCTTGGTAATAAAATAATACTAAAAATAAACAAAAGAAAACCTTTCGAGATATCATCTCTTATCACTTGCTACACAAAAGAGTTAAGTTGTTGTAACTTTGTACACAACACTTAATAATTGAGGGAGAGTATGATGGGATGGGTGTGTTAGTCCACCCATGGAAGTATATATAGGACCCGATCATGGTATTTTTACAATATTGTATTTTTAAAGTAAAAAGTCAAGGCTTTTATTTTTTATTTTTTTGCTTAACAATTTGAGTATTATACAAGGCGTCCAAGCTTTAAATAATAATGCCACGAATTTGAATTTTGTTTAAACAAAACACAAAATAAAAATAAGTTCAAATATATTTTATTTCTACTTAAACTCATTTGGTGTTGATATGTACGTGTTAATATAAATTAAATTGTTTAGATTATAGATTTTGATTCTTCGCGATGAGAAAAATAAACTATATTTTGGTACATAAATTTGTAATCTACCACTATTAAATAACTTCATTAACTTGATCTAATATTATTCAAATAGAAATGTACACAAAATGTGTTCATTAATTTGAAATATATTTCGTATGAATGGCATCTTTCTTCATTAACAACATTCTAAGAAAAGCACATTATTCAGCCACTAGCATTAAAAGAATATAATATTAATTGGTTGGCAAAAAGTTGGTCTAATTAATTTAAATTCAAGTTATGGTAATTTATAAAACGACATTAGAAAAAGTTTGAAAAGTCAAACTGATCCGTAGGAGAACAAACTGTCAACTTGAGAGTCAAATTAATTATCTTAATGTCTATATAACTATTTTCATTTTCACTCCACGTAACGAAATGGGATAATATTATAAATGTCTTTCCTAGGGCTAAAACACTTTAAAATTACCCTCTTAAAACTGATAAAAAAAAGTTGGAAAAAATACATATGTGCACTTAATAAAAAACACATACAAAGAAGGGAAAGGTAAATATGAGATGAGGGAAAACAAAAAATGAGAGGAGAGAAACAAAGTAAAGAGTTATTTCCTTTCATTTTCGAGTGTTTCCCTTCTATTTTCGAACGATTTTTTCAATTTTTTAGTGATTTCTTTCCATTCTCGAGTGATTTCCTTTCATTTTGAGCGTTTTGCATCAATTTTCGAGCGATTTCCAACAATGTTTCAGCCATTTTCAGTGATTTCCACCAATTTCCAGCGTTTTAACGATTTTCCGGTGATTTTGGAGATTTTCGGCGATTTATAGGTGACTTTCAGCGAATTCGACCGTTTTTCGTCGATTTTTGGCATTTTTCGGCGTTTTCTGGCAATTTCCGGCGATTTCTGGCAGTTTCCGGCGATTTCTGGTAGTTTCCGGCGATTTCTGGCAGTTTCCGGCGGACGCACTGGGTTAGAGGTTCGAACAAGGTCACTAGGTCGGACTGGGTCGGACTGGGTTGCAGGGTCGGACAGGGTTAACAAAATTTGGTTTTAATTTTCCAAATTTTTTCAGCCTTTTAAGTGGGCTAACTTCAAAAATACCCTCATAAGACTAAATGACTTCAAAAATACCCTTTCCGAAAAAAAAAATTCGGTTAAAAAATACCCTTATGAATGTTAAAATTCCCAAAATATCTCTTGCGACCTTTCTACCCAGTTTGACCCTACGACCCAGTGACCTAGTGCGACCCTGTAACCTTACGACCCAACTACCCAGTTCGACCCACCGATCCAGTCCGACCTTGCAACCCAGCGATTCTGTCCGACCCTGCGACCCAGTTTGACCCAGTCCGACCCTGCGACCCAGCGACCCTGTCCGACCCTGCCACCCAGTCCGACCCTGTGACCCAGCGACCCTGTCCGACCCTGCGACCCAGTCCAACCCAGTCCGACCTAGTTCGACCCTGTGACCCTGTTCGACCCTGTGACCCAGTGCGACCGCCGGAAACTGCCAGAAATCGCCGGAAACTATCAGAAATCGCCGGAAAATTCCAGAAATCGCCGGAAATTGCCAGAAATCGCCGGAAAATGCCAGAAATCATCGGAAAACGGTCGAAATCGCTGAAACTCACCTACAAATCGCCGGAAATCGCCAAAAATTTACTGGAAAATCGCTTAAAACGCTGGAAATTACTGGAAATCACTGAAAATGGCTGGAAGTCACTGAAAATGACTGAAACATTGTTGGAAATCGCTCGAAAATTGCTGCAAAACGCTCAAAATGGAAGGAAATCACTCAAGAATGGAAAGAATCACTAAAAATGGAAGGAAAACGTTCGAAAATAGAAGGAAAACACTCGAAAATGAAAGGAAATAGCTCTCTACTTTGTTTCCCTCCTCTCAATTTTTGTTTTCCCTCCTCTCATATTTGCATTTCCCTCCTTTGTATGTGTTTTTCTTTAAGGGCACATATGTCTTTTCTCCAAATTTTTTTTATCAGATTTAGGAGGGTAGTTTTGAAGTGTTTTAGCCCTAAGGGGACATTTTTGATATTCTTCCCTTTTAAGTTCTATAAAACTTTATGTAATATTAAATTAAATCTCCACATAGTGCATTTCTATTTTTTTCATTAATGATGTTGATGCAATCCTGAAAGGAAGTTTTCCATTATTCTCTATAATATTTGTTTATTTCTATACAACCCTTAACCACAAAATGAATGGTAAAATATCAGATCCGAGACCCTCAATAGTATTTGGTACGGAGAATCGATATTATACGTTCTAAGTTCTAAACCAACGTTCTCCCCTATTAGGTCATGATTCTCACAAATTTTGATAAAATTGACACTTTTTAGTTATGGGAATCCTTGGTTGTTGATCGTTCCTTTTATTTATCAATACTACTTCCAAAATTTCTCTTAATTTTGTATATTTATTTATAACCTATCATCTATCTAGGGTTATGGTATTGTATAGCGGAAGAGTTTTATTACAACCCCAAAATGAGATCTAATCTGGTTTACAAATTTCGGTTTTGGACGGGGATCTTATGAAAAACAATACAACCATGATATTCAATACTAACCTTTTAACGATTGAGCGTGTAGAACGAAGCTTTAACTATGCAGGATCCCCAAGAGTCGTTTCCATCGAGCTCGGTGTACTGTCCAACCTTTGATGTGTCGGAAATTGAGAGAACCATTGATGTGTCGGAAATCATCGATGAATACCGAAACAATAGTAAGTGTGTGACCTAATGGTTTCAACACTAAGTATGTAGGAGATTAGTATTACTAATCATCTAATCGAGTTTGGCATCTAACAACATTTCTCAACGACCAGATAGCGTAAGTAAACATCCTTTTTGGTAACTAATAATTTTGAAATGAAATTCAATATTCCTTCCATCTTTCTAGCTTTGGATAATCTTAGGGCATGGTTTGACTCTCAAACCCCAACAAATTTTCAACTGTGTTTCATTGTTGTCATTCTAGCTCATCATTCTTTCGCTTTGGCCAAAGACTTTATCAGTTGTTATGATCTATGACAAAATAGAGTTCTAACTCTTACCAAGAGTTGACAGATCTCATCTTGATCAAATATCAATTGCACAAACAAATGATCATTCCAATTATCCTTCCAAAAAATGCTATAAAGCACAAGGTGTCCGGTCCAAGGAAAATCTCACATTCCGAAAGAATTTCCTTGTGACAGAGATATGGTAAATTAACCATTTAGAAAGTCTTCCTTTAGGTAAATTCCATATATGTAACTTAGTAAAAGACATATACTTTTTTCAATCCAATAAAAACCATCACATGTATGTTGATATGTTCGTATAATCAAAGTTCTATAAATTATCCTACAAAAGAGCATCTTTTGATAAATATAAGATAAAACTCGTTTCTCTTTATCATGGTGACTATCATGATAACAAGTTTCCAATATAAAACATGGTCAAGCACATATCTTATATCTAGTGTGTGAATAAATATATCTTATATATAAACATGCATCATCAAAATGATATAAAACTGCCATATCAGTAAAGTTAAATTTCTATACGTAATGTAAACTTATATTGGTTCTAAATAATGTCAACCCTTTGACCTGCACTAGAACTAAATCCAATATTTCACATCTCTCATTCCTATTCTCAACTTGTGCTTGTCTAACTCCTTTGACCTGAGCACCTTTGTGAGTGGATTGACTATATTTTCCTTTCCACCCAACTTCACAATCTAAACGTCTCCATGCTTTATAATCTCGTGAATAAGATGGGTACTTCCACGAAACATGCTTTGATATTTTTATGTGATATCATTGCCTTCTCCTGAGCTATCGCTCCAGTATTTTCACATAATAGTACAACGAGCTCCCTTATTGAAGGGACCACACCGAGTTCACTACTAAATTTCTCAACTAGACTGTCTCCTTTGCTGCTTCGCAATTAGTGATGTATTCTTCTTCTGTAACTGAGTCGACAATCATAGCATGCTTGGAACTTTTCCAACTTCTCGTTCCATCATTCAAGAAAAATACATAGCATGACATGGACTTACTATCCTCCTTGTCCAATGAAAAACTTGTATCGGTGAACTCTTCTAGTTTAGAACTAGAATATCCATAGATGAAGAATTGGTCCTTAGTCCTTCTTAGGTACTTAAGGGTTGTTTTTACCAACTTCCAATGTTCCTCACCAGGATATACTTGATACTAACTCACTATACTTAATGGGAAGGTGACATCAAGTCGTGTACATTTCATGGTATATATAATAGATTCCACCATGCTAGCATATAGGAAACTTCTACCGAGGAAGAAAAACTATAGTGCATATAAAGATGTATTGTCATATGATTGTATCGATGTACATGGGCTCTGAGAGTCCCATCACCTCTTGGATCTATCTTTATAGAACCTTATTCAGAAATATAGGCTGCCTCT
The DNA here is from genome assembly GCA_036759665.1 of Gynandropsis gynandra. Taxonomy (NCBI): domain Eukaryota; kingdom Viridiplantae; phylum Streptophyta; class Magnoliopsida; order Brassicales; family Cleomaceae; genus Gynandropsis; species Gynandropsis gynandra. The sequence goes on along the minus strand of CM071861.1, from coordinate 4,921,996 downwards.
CCAAAGTCCTTCATGGAGAATTATTTGGACAACGAACTTTTGTTTTCCTATAATGATTGTTTCTATGAGCAATATGTCATCTAGACCCGCAAGTCGAGTCATATAGATCTCTTTCTAAAGCTCTTCATTTAAGAAAATTGTTTATACTTTATTAAATAAAGTTGAGTCATATAGACCTCTTCCGAATAGAATTGATCATTATTATAAAGGAAGATATTTCTCCATAGTCAATACCTTTGTATTGACCATACCCCTTAGGAAAAAGATAACCTTTATAGGTCTCTACCTTCTCATCTACTCAACATGTAAACCCATTTATATTTGATTAATCTAGAGTCTAGTGAAGGTTGAACTAAATTCCAAACCTTTTCTAGCCTGATCGACCACATCTCTTATTCCAAGGCCTTCCACCACATATCAGAGTTGGTAGTCTACATTGCTTCCTCAAAATTCAGTGTGTCATCATTGATATGATCTGCCTCATTTTCTTGCAGCATATGTTTCAACCTATCAGGTGCATGTCGAGAATGTTTCGACCACCTTCTTAGAGTAGTTTGTATCGAAGGTACAATGTCATCCGGATGTTCTTGTGGCATATATTTTTGGATGGATTATGTAATCAGTCCTCCGACTTCAACGCTTGAAGATGGAAAATTCATGTTCACCTTCAATACATAAAAGATAATGCTCACCGGGCAGCTCATGCTCCCGAGTTTGTGTCGGTTAGATGAGTTTTTGAATCTCATCAAGAATTATTTTACCACTCGGATTTCCTTCTCTATGGAATTCCCTTTCCACAATGGTCGCAATTGGAGCCACAAATATATTGTGATCTGTGAGGTCATTGAAATAATATCCCATCGTTTCCTTAGGATATCCTATAAATAAAAAATTTTCGAATTTAGCCTAAAGCTTATCCAACTGCAGTTTCTTGACGAAAGCCAGACAACCCTATACTCTTATATATTTCCTATTTAGCTTACATCCTAGCCATACCTCGTATGGAATCTTAGTACCACTTTTATGGAAGCTTTGTAAAGTAAATAAGAAGTCGTGTATAAAGTATAACCCCATAAGTTGATCGAAAGATTATTGTACCCCATCATTCTCAAGTTACATCTCAAACAGATTAACTTGGTTGATTTGCAATCTCATAGTGACTCTACATCACATATTCCCATGGTAGTCAGGTCACACCTATGGTGAAACATGACTCAATTCCGAGCGAGTCAACTATAACAAAATGTTCCTCGAGTGCGAGATCTCTTTCAAAATCCTTGGTCGAGCACCGCTCATTTAACCCTAATTTTTCTTGAAAATTCGTTAGATCCAAGTAGTCACAGTGCTAGACCGAGTATTGCACTCTACAATCGCAATTTTCGCAATTTGCTAGCAAGTTTGGTCCGAAAAAGCCGAAATTTCATATCTATAGATGAAAAAAATACTCTGATACCACTGTAGCATTGCAAGATTGGGCATCATAAACATTTTCTTACAAACTGAATATGTGAATTAGTTAATTTTTGAATTTTTGTTTTAGGGTTGGTGTTTTTTTAAAACGATTCAACCATGAGGTTGAATTTATTAATCTTTTCGTAATTGAGCATGTAGGACGATTCACCAATTACTCGAGGCTTCCGCGATCGTACACCGTTTAACCTATGACGTGGTGAGAAGAAAAATTAATTTTAGAGATCCACTTGCAATAAATCAATATTTTATTTAATCATCTTTAGACACTTGTATTACCTGTTAATTGCATAAAGATATATTCCTTTTACAACAACATTTTTTTAGAGTTAATGATACAAAAAGCCATGCATCTATATTTTCTAAAGCATTAGTTTAATATTCACGGTTTCTTCCCGTTTTGTAAAAATTATTTTTACCTTCAACATTCTTAAGTTTTGTGCGTATTTTTATTTCAAAATTATATTACGGTATTTACAAGATAGATTAGTATGACATATAAAAATATAAAGGATGTGTTGTAACCGACTAAGATTTATCTTCGTCTTGAATTGCATAACAATGATACTTTTGCATGAAATTGTGTAGATTTACAAGAATGTGAGGTATGCCACTGCGAGATGATACTAACTCAAAATGTAAAAGTGGAACATAAACAAATAAAGACACATAATTCTCCGAGGAATAGAACTACCAACACCATTTAAAGAAGAATGAAAATGAGCAGAAGCTTTAACCTGTCTGTTAGACAAATGTGGAATAAAAAGTTTCCAAATTCATTGTGGTAAATTGGTTAATATTGAATTAATTGAGATGACACATTAGAAAAAAGTGAAAAGAAAATATTTTATAAAATGGAACGTTTGTTCAAATATATACTTTGTTAGTTTAAAGATCAAGGAGTTTATATCTTTTATATCCATTTCATATCCAATAAAGATTGTTGTAGGAGTAGAGAAAGAAGAATTATATTTTTCCCTTAATTTTATTATAAACAACCAAATGTTTTATGATGTGGATAACTTTGTATCTTGGACTGAAAGTCCAATTTAAGAAACACTGGACCGAAAAAAAATAAAGGACATACAACATTTAAAATATATTATTGTTTTATCGGATTGGAGTGTACAAACAAGAAAAAAATGGTGTATTCCATTTTTTTTTAAACAAATCAACAAAAAAAAGTCTGATTATTTTTAAGATCACATTGCTTTCATCTTTCTACGAAATTATGTTTCTATCCAAGTGTCTATTGACTTATCATCACCAATGTTCATATAATATTTGCAACCTTCTACTATGATAATGGACCCTTATATCTATCTGATAAAAACAAAATTATTATTCAACCAATGGTTAGCGAAAAGAAAAGATAATCTCTTTTTTTAGCAAGATGAAATATGTTGCAATTTGAAATATCAGAAAGTTGTAACCCAAATTTGATCACAAAATTCTCTTCAGATAGCTCATATCATCGTGTTTTAATGTTACGTGAACATTGACCACATTCACATGGTATAACTTCTTGAAACAATTTCAATTCCCTCCATATGGTAGTCTAATGAAAAAGTTTGTAACATCAAGATTTTTCTTGATGGAGATTTTGAAGTTTTTGCTTTAAATTGTATAGTTGAGGTACATTATTATCTTGAATCTCTGAACTATGTTTAAATACTTGTCTCTTGTAGTTTTGATGTAACGAATGTTTCAAGCTATGTTCTTAAAGACTAAATGAAGAATCTAGGAGCTGATAATGACATTGTTCCTTGACCCTATCCTAGAATCAAGATTTTCTTCATCTCGCTCGAGGCCAATCTTGTTTTTGCCTTCTATGATCACTAAGATTGATTTATGTCGAACTTAAAATCTTTTGGCCTAGTTAAACGATGTGAAAAAAAGGTCTAGATTAGTTTAATCTCCAGAAACAAGATAGTAATGACTTTGATAGGAATGAGTCTTGACTACTCAAGGAGGTTTTGCTTCAAACTGCCGCAAGTCTGCCAAGGAGTATGATGAGGAAGAAAGACAAAGGATGTTGAATAAACCTCTTAAACAAAGAAAATTTTTTCGATGATATTTCAATAGCGCTTAAAACACACTGCGAGCTAAAAATATTCTTCTTACTCTCATAAATAAATAGATTAATAGGAATAAAAAATAGAAAAAAATTAAAATGAAGCTGATGATAATGATGATGATGATAAGGATGGTCATGACGAGAAGCTTACAAAATACAACAAAGAATATTTTAGGGAAACGATTATTGAAAATACAGTGTCTAGGCTCATAACTTAATCAAATGATGGAGTTCAACGAACTGGTAACAGAAAGCTTAAAGAAAATTAAATATTCTTTTACCTGGATATAGATTCTATGATTCTAAACACCTTGACCTCATCTCTATCTATCTCATAGCCATATGGTGGTTGCTTATATACATCTTTTATGATTTTTCCATTCAAAAAGTTGATTAAACAATTACTTCAAATTCCATTTTCATTGATATACTATTAGGGTCTTAATAGTATGATTTCCAGATACTCAAAGAAATGTTTCTCCACAATTTCGTCCATAGGGTTTTTAGAAGACCCATGCAACAAATCTTTCATTTAATTTTATTATATTTTATTCTATAGTCAAAGTAACTCGAATTACTACTCTTAATCACACGTACAAAAGTATATATACATAACATTAGGTTTGACGTAATTATACTTAAGTATGAGAAATTACATATATGGTCCTTATATGCCCCCGCAAGATAGATCACCCGAGGTGATTTCAATCTTAGAATAGAGTATCTCAAACGAGAGAGAGGCCTGGTGAGTAAATCCACGAGCTGATCTTTGGAGCTGACATATGTGCCCATAGAGTTATGGCCTTAATCTGTCCACATACGAATAGGTAGTCCAAAGTAAGCTTTATATGTGAGTGAAAGACCGGATTAGCACTCAGATATGTGGCACCAATGTTGTCACAATAAATTACCGGAGGTGCGGGGAGTGTGACTCCAAGTTTCGTTAGAATATTTACAATCTAGCAGTGCTCGGTCAACGTGTTGGCAATAAAACAATATTCAGCTTCCATAGATGCCGAGAGTGGCCCGTTTGCTTCTTGGAGCACCACAAAATTGGATGTTTGCCGAGATAGACAATATCTGCTCCAGTGGATTTGAAATCCGAAGGATATCCTGCCTAGCCTACATTATTAAAGGCATGAAGTGCGAGAGTACAATAAGAAGCCATAAAGATACCTTTATTTCGAGTGCCCACTATGTATCAGAGTACACGTTTTGCATATGACCAATGTTCATCCATCGGTTGATGCATGAATTTCAAAAGCTTGTTCACCGTAAAGCTTAAGTTAGGTCGAGTAAGGGAGAGATACTAAAGACTTCCAATGACTTGATGAAATGGACATTGATCTAGAAGGGGAGTTCTGCTGGTGAGTGTGAGCCGTGATGTAGTTTCCATTGGTGTGAAAACCGGTTTGGCATCGTGCATATTGATCCGATGGTGAAAGTCTGTTATGTACTTGCGTTGGGACAGGTGGAGGTCGTGTAAGGTATGTACCACTTCAATGACACGAAAGAATGATAAAGCGCCAAGGTCCTTGAGAGAGAATCGAGATTTAAAGGCAATAACAAAGGATTGAATGTGAATTGAAGAAGGCCCCGTAGTAATCAGATCGTTGACATAGATGAAACAAATATTTGCGTGCAAGAAGACTGTAGCACAAACAGTGATGCATTCACCGACGAGTTATTGAAACAAGACCCAATGAGAAATGCTCGCAACTCCGAGTAGCATGTCTGAGGAGCCTTTTTGAGTCCATAAATTTCTTTGTTAAGTTTGCATATGAATTAGGAATATCGGTGTCGACAAAATCCTTAGGTTGAGCCATATATACATCCTCATGTAGATGACTTTGTAGAAAAGCATTGTTGACGTCCAATTGGTGAATATCCTAACCACGCAAAGTAACAAGGCTAAGGACAAGATGGGTTGTTGCAATTTTAATGAACGAACTGAACGTCTCATGAAAATCTACTCCAGGGCAGTGATGAAACCCTTAGGCCACCAAGCGAGCCTTATACCGATCAATAGAGCCATCGGGTTTCCTCTTTATTTGGAACACCCACTTGTAGCCAACTATATTTAAAGCAGTATCGGGGGAGACTAGTTCCCATGTTTTATCCCACATGAGGGCATTGAAATCTTCGCTCATGGCTTGACACGACACCAAGTTTTTGAGAGCTTGAGTTGTTGTGGAAGGTTTACTCTCCACTAATTGACCTAAAAAACAAGAGCAAACTTTTGCTTGTGTCTGTAAGAGCGACTCGTAAGGCAAGGACATGGAAAGAATGGGAGTTTCCATACGATTTATAAGATAACCCATAGTAAAAGCATAAGACCAATATATGATGGAAATGGAGACATTCATGAGAAGTGATATTCCAGTCTCCACGATGTGACAGTATAGAAACTAGGATATACCATTGTGTTCAGGTGTATGGGATGGAGTAGCGTAGTGAGAGATGCCATGCCATGAGAGAAAGGAGGTGACAACAACTTACTCGCCCCCATTGTCGATGTAAAAATTTGTTATTTCAACATCAAAATTGGCTTCAACAAGAGCTTTGAAGGCGATGCATGTGTCTCGGAATTGATATTTTTGTTTGAGTGGGTCAATCCAAAAATAACGTGTGAAATGATCATTAAAATGAACATTATATTTGAAACCATCAACCAGAATAATGAGGAACATCCATACATCCAAACATATGAATACTAAAGGACGAGAGGAAACAAAATAAGAAAATGAAAAGGAAGTTTATAAATTTTATTGTTAGGATAAGAATTACAAGGACTAAACATGGAAGTGCGAGACAATGGAATCTTGAATTTGGATAAAGTGTGCTTAAGGATGCAAAGAGAAGGGTGGCCGATTCGGGAGTGCCAGGTGGAAAGGGTCGACTTTAGACTTAAGAACGTAAAACACGTGGGAGAAGAGTTTGAGGAAGTTCGCCACACATAGACACTGTCTTTAGTATTTTCTTGAAGTATTGACGTCCCCGTGAGTAGATCCTTCACCTGAAACATGTGGAAAGAATTCCACATAAACTCCATTAGTTTTGAATAACCGATGAACGACACAAGATTCTTATCATAGAGCGAACACATAGAATATCATTAAGTGTAAGTGACCGAGTGAGTAATGAGAGGAAGATGGAACCCATGTTTGTTATTGGTTGTTTGGATCCATCACCAACAATCACTTCTTTGGATCCATGAAGTGTGTGCATTCATGGCATCAGATCTATGATGTCTGTGTATGCATAGCTTCGGATCTATGAAGTTTGTGCATGCATGGAATCATTTCTATGATGTCCGTGTATGCATGGCTTTGGATATGTGAAATGTGTTCATACATGGCTTCGGGTCAGTGATATCCGTGTATGCATGGCTTTGGATCTGTGAAGTGCGTGCATACATGGTTTCGGTCTAGATATGACATAATCAAAACCAGGCATATATAGACCAATCATTATTTGTTTCAATTTTTGTAATTCCATGAAAATTCCATCAAATGAAATTAAGCAAGATAAATTCCTACCAATCAAAAGAGCACTCGTCAAAACTTAGATTGATATGTGTGGGTTTGCTAAAGCAAAGTACTACCTCAATCTTAGTAAGACACGATGAGATAATTCTGATATCCAATTGCTTCTTGATTGGGTTAACTTAACTAAGATATCTCAATGGGATTGAGACTTACAGGCATAAAATTGAGTTATTAATTCATGTGATGAGTTAGAACAAGGGTTGTTCACCTAGCTATCCAAGAGTTACATGAGATGTAATTGACAAGAGTTATCTTACCTAAATAACCAACTCTAAGCGTATCGCCCACGTAATGCTTAGATAAGGTGAAATATGGATCTTGGTCCACTAGAGAGATATACATGTCTGTCCGAATTAATACTGAGGATTATTAATCCGCAAAATTTAGTTGTAGAATCATTAAATGAAAGTCCTTATTGAATGATTATTTTGTGATACTTATATTATGTACATATTTGTTTTAGATTACAATGCTTCAAACACACATGCATTATCATTGCGACCAGTCCTCGACAAGGACATGCTCAATGGGACAAACTTCCTAGATTGGCATAAGAATTTGAGAATCGTTCTCAAGCAAGAAAAGAAATTGTATGTCCTTATGGGCCCCTCACCTGTTGAGCCTTCAACTAATGCACCCCGGGCTGAAAAGGATGCTTATAAGAAGCACCAAGATGATGCTATAGATGTAGTCTGGCTTATGCTAGTAACCATGAACTTTGAGCTTCAGAAGCAACATGAGGAAATGGGAGCATTCGATATCATCGTGGGGCTAACTAAGGGACTGTACCAAGAGCAAGCTAGACAAGAGAGGTATGAAACCTCTAAGGACCTTTTCAGATGTGTGATGGCAGAGGGAACTTCTCTTGGTTCTCACGTACTCAAGATCATTGGGTATCTTGAGAACCTTAAGAAGATGGGTTTCCAACTAGGCCACGAGTTGGCTGTTGACTTTGTTCTGCAATTGTTGCCAGAAATTTATTCTCAATTCATCATGATCTACAACATGATCGACTTTGAGAAGACTCTACCACAATTGCTTAGCATGTTGAGAACTGCTGAAGCAAACATCAAGAAGGTTAAGCCCAACACTATCCTGATGGTTCAAAGGGACAAAAGGGTTAAGGGTAAGATCAAAGGCAAACAGGATCAAAAGCCCAAGAATAAGCCTGATCATGTCCTGAAACACAAAGGTGGGATGACTAAGGAAGGAAACTGCTTCCATTGTTGTAAGACCTGACATTGGAAGAGGAACTGTGAAGGTTATCTAGAAGAACTGAAGAACCAGAAGGGAAGTGAGACTTTTTCTTAAGGTATTTATGTTATAGAAGTCCATTTATATACTTCTACTTCGTGGGTATTAGATACCGGTTGTGGTTCTCACATTTGCGTTAATATGCACGAACTGAAAAGAAGTAGAATGTTGGCTAAGAGCGAAGTCGACCTATGAGTGGGAAATGGAGCAAGAGTTTCCGCATTTGCTGTAGGAACATATGTGTTGATTTTTCCTAGTGAGCTTATTTTAGAATTAAATATTTGCTATTATATCCCTTCAATTACTAGAAATATTATTTCTATTTCATGTTTGGACAAGAAAGACTTTTCATTTGTAATAAAGGACAACTGTTGTTACATTTATTTGAATGATATGGTGTATGGAGTTGCACATTTGATAAATGGTCTTTATGTTCTAAATTTTGACATGCCTATCTATAACGTGAACACCAAAAGGATTAAATGTAATAAATCTAATCCTACATATCTCTGGCACTGTTGCTTGTGCCATATAAACGAGAATCGAATCTCCAAACTGCATAAAAATGGAATACTGTATTCATTTGATTTTGAATCATTTGAAACGTGTGAATCTGTTTTAATGGGCAAGATGATTAAGGCCCCTTTTAAGGGACATAGTGAAAGGTCAAGTAGTGTACTATATCTCATACATATAGATGTATGTGGACCTTTTAACGCACAAGCTAGAGGTGGGTTTATGTACTTTATTACCTTTGCTGATGATTTCAGTAGATATGGATATGTGTATTTAATGAACCACAAATATGAATTCTTCGAAAAATTCAAGGAATTCAAAGATGAAGTACAAAACCAACTTTGCAAGAATATCAAGCAACCTCGATCGGATCGAGGTGGTGAATATTTAAGCCAAGAGTTCATTGACTATCTACATGAGTGTGGGATTGTCTCACAACTCACTCTGCCAGCTACACCTTAATGGAATGGTGTTTTTGAAAGGAGAAATCGAACTCAGTTAGACATGATTCGGTCAACGATGAGTCAAACAGTTCTTCCACATTCTTTCTGGGGACATGCATTAGAGACAAATGCTTTCATATTAAATTGTGTTGTGTCTAAATCATCCGAGAAGACACCATATGAGTTATGGACCAGGAAACATCCCAATATGTCTTTCTTGAAGATTTAGGGTTGTGAAGCTTACGTGAGACGTCAAGCCTTCAAAAAAACTTGACCCTAAATCTAAAAAATGTATTTTCATTGGGTATCCTAAGTGAACTAAAGGATATTATTTCTACAACCCCACCGAGCATAAAGTGTTTATTGCTGGAACGGGTGTTTGTTCTAGAAAGATAATTAATTTATGGAAAAACTAGATGGAGCACTATAGAACTAGAAGAAATTCAAGAACCACGTGATACAACTGATATTTGATGTGCGTAGACTCAAGTAATAAATTACCTAGACTAACACTTCCGCAAGAATACGGATCGTGTAGCAACTAGGGTCTAACACAAGGAATTGATGCAACTCTAAATCTATTAGACTAATGAATAAGACGTGTGAAATCAAATAGTGGATGGGATGCAAATGCAAACTAAACTAAACTAATGATAGGAATGACTCAAAGACTAAACACCATAGGTATCAAGAGTCGCGCAACGATGCAACGAAGTTCTAACAAGATCATTGGTCTTAGATACTATCACGAGTTCAGGGAATTCAAGCTCTCCTATAGGAACTGACTGGCGTAGACTTGTCCACTATCTAGCATGCATATCCCAATATATCTATTGCGCATCTTACATACATAGACGCATTACGACCGCTATCTTGATCCCTAGATTCAATCGATTGACCTGGCGTAGATTCTAAACCGATTGAACCATAGATCATGGCTAATTTCCAAAGTCTAATGCCCTGGCGTAGATTTATTAGACTTCTATATCATCAATCAAGTGGCGTACAAGTATTGAAGCATTAAGATCAACCAATCAATCTGAAAACATGATCAAATACCAAATTCATTCATATCGAGTGGCGTACAAGTATGAAAGCATTAAGATCCACCATTCATTAAGCACAAGACTTCATTACATGTTGGCAATACTCTCTAACCTATGGCAATAGATCTACTTGGACATGAACTCAGAAAACGAAACATAAAAGAATACTAAATTCGACATAGAAAGAGAATAAGAATGCTCCCTATTCATCAACCGATGTCTTCAATAGATCCTCCATGCTTCGGATCCCTCGTTCCGTCCTTCTCGATCTCTCCAAATCTGTCCTCTAATGTCTCTGAATCGTCCCCCCTTCAATCTGGTTCGTATCTCCTTTTTGTAGATCTGATTTCTCATTATTTGGCCGTTCTAAAACTTAGGAGTTAGTTGAGAAAAAGAAGGACCCGAGCGGGCACAGCTTCTACCCGCTCGTGCAGGCCTTGTGCCCGACCGTGTGCACTCTTTTATGCCCGAACGGGCACTCATGCCCTAGCGTGTTGTCCTTCAGCCCGAGTCGTGCAAACCTACGGCGAATTCTTGCAGCAATTAGCCCGAGCGGGCACTCCAATTCCACCCGAGCGGGCACACCTTCCTGGTCGTGTTCCTTGAGTGCCCGAGTCGTGCAAAGCTACGGGGGATCTTGTGCCTTAATGCCCGAGCGGGCACACTTCCAATGCCCGAGCGTGCATGTCTTGAGATGTTGTTTCCGCTCCCTTCGCTCGGTGTTTGAATGTTCACTCGAATCCATGGCCTTCCACAAGTTGAACCTTGTCATTCAACTACGTTTTCGGGGTTAAATAGCCATAAACTCGATAAATGTGTGAAATCTAAATAATCTACTCAAAACTAGACCTAAGAATCACGTAAATACTACAACGGATTACGTGTTATCAATATTGAGATTGAACTTGAGCAGGTACAGCAAAACGTTGTGGAACTGGAACCACAAGTTATTGAGGAACCGGAACCACAAGTTCTTACGGAATAAACACTTGTTCAAAAGACATAGGTCTTGTGTATGTCGATTATATCACATCGTAGGCCACTGAGATATTCATTTCTGGTTACTGAAAAATGGTGATGTAATGCTCATGGATCAAGATGAGCCAATGACATACCAAGAGCCGATAACCGGCCCAGATTTTGAGAAATGGCTTGAAGCCATGAAATCAGAAATGGACTCCATGTATTCAAACCAAGTTTGGACTTTGGTTGATCAAACTGAAGGGGCAAGACCCATAGGCTGTAAATGAATTCTCAAGAAGAAAACCGACGTGGATGGTAACATTCATACCTATAAAGGGCGTTTGGTTGCAAAGTTGTCAAACTAGTTCATGGCATTGAATATGATGAAACCTTTTCGCCAGTTGCGATGATTAAATCCATTAGGATTTTGTTTGCAATAGATGCTTACCATGACTATGAAATATGGAAAATGGATTTCAAAACTGCTTTCCTTAATGGAATTACAAGGATGTGTACATGACATAACCCGAACGTTTTGTCAATCCAAAGAAAACCGGAAAGGTATGCCAGCTTCAACGATCCATTTATGGTTGAAGCAATCTTCTCGGAGTTGGAATATTTGTTTTGATGATGTGATCAAAGCATTTGGTTTCATCAAAAAATGAAGACGAGCCTTGTGTCTACAAGAAGGTTAGTGGGAGCTTTATAGTTTTCCTCGTGTTGCATGTAGATGATATACTACTTATGGGAAACGACATTCCTACCTTGCAGTTGACAAAGAATTTGTTAGGAAATTGCTTTTCTATGAAAGACGTAGGCGAGGGTACCTATATACTAGGTATCAAGATCTGTAGAGATAGATCAAGAAATCTTATTGGCCTAAGTCAAAGTACATACATAGACAAGATGCTAAAGTGGTTTAGCATGCAGGATTCTAAGAAAAAGGTTCTGCCTATAACCCATGGCATATCTCTCTATAAACACCAGTGTTCTAGGACACCGGAAGAGAGAGAATGCATTAACAAGAATCCATATGCATCTGCTATAGGATCTATCATGTATGTCGTGTTATGTACTCATCCCGACGTATCCTATGCCTTGAGTATGACTAGCAGGTATCAAATAATCTCACTGAAATTCATTGGATCGTTATCAAGATTATACTCAAGTACTTGAAAAGTATGAAGGATACATACTTTATTTATGGATGTGATGAAGAGCTCATTGTAAGTAGTTACACTAATGCTAGCTTCGAAACTGACAAGGATGATTACTGGTCGCAATTTGGTTATTTGTTTTGCCTGAATGGTGGTGCTGTGAGCTAGAAAAGTTCTAAGCAAGTGACAATTTCCGATCCTATGACAGAGGCCGAGTATCTTGCTGCATTAGAAGCGGCGAAAGAAGGTGTTTGGATTAAGAAGTTTGTTTCCGAACTTGGAGTGGTTCCTAGCGTGGCAGATCCCATTTAGCTCTATTTGACAACAATGGAGCCATTACAAAAGCTAAGGAAGTAGAAATCCAAATACATACTCAGGCACTTCCATCTCATTCGAGATATTATTGAGAGAGGAGATGTGACGATATGCAGAGTACCAACAGACGACAATGTCGTTGACCCGTTGACAAAGCCTTTGATGCACTAGATTGATAATCATTAGACTCATGCCTGATTGGTCTGATTGGTCTTGGCACAAGAGGGCGATTGTTACAGTATACCCTAGACACCAATCATAAGTTAAGTGTATTTCGGTTTTATTTATGTATCATGACATTTTATTATTTATGGCATTTGCTATTTCATTCAGTTCGATTTTCTGCATATTATAAGTGAATGCAATGACATCTTTAGGATTATTTTTTTGAATATATTCTTAAATGACATCCCTAGTCGAGTATCATTGAAAATGAGGATATCAATGATGCATTGAGACTAGTATGTGTTGAATTAATATGAGATATCAATTCAACTTATAGGTACACGTTAGAGAATATTGTACTGGATCGACCCTCCATGAGATTGTTGCATGGATTGTTATATAAGTGTCATAGGCAATTCTCATAGTGATGATGTGATCCTTTGACTTGAGATCATCAGAGATGTTGACGTAAAGGAAATGTGTACTTTGACACTGTTGAAAGTCGTGTTAAGTATATGAAGAAATTCGATCGTGTCCCGCTCTCTTGGCGCCCCACTCCACATCCCGTTCAGTTGTGTTTTGTTCTACATCTGCTCTTTTCACTTTGTCTGCCTCCCGTTTCGATCGATTGATGTGTGTCAAGTTAACAAGTTAACGTAAGACTACCCGTAAGTGCACGACACTTGTGTAGTAGTTAAGGTGTTGATCCCACGAGGAGTAATCTAACAAAATTTAAGAATCAAAAGTAGATCCAATGCTTGCTGCGAAAAAATAAGGATTATGATATGCAAATATGGTGATGACTAAATGGATAACTGAGTTGTAAACAAAGAGACAAGCGCCCTGGGATCCGGTTTCACCACATAGCTTCCGAAACCTATCTCCGATCTATCTAGTCGTGCATTCCCTATCAAGACATCTAAGGCGGATGATCCTAATGTAGAACCTACCCTCTCTCAAGGCATAGAAACGTGGCTAGATTGAGTCATCCCCTACTTTCATGGCTGACACCCCAACTAAACCCCATTACAATTCATGATTCACCCGATACAGCCCTCAACCATTACTACCCTACTTTCGTGACCTAGTGTCGGTTGTTTTAAGCCTGATTTTCTAGGACTAGGATTCACCTTTCAGTCCTTCTCCTAATCCCTAACACATGCATATACATGGCCATTTGGAAACACATGACAATAAGTGTTCAGACAAAGAATAGATAAAGAAAACAAGGAAATTCATTCATAAACAAATCAAAAATGGTTCTGGGATATCAATGGGCTAATCCCTTCTCCTAGAACAAATCTACTACTCCCTCATGAGTCTAATCCCTTCTCCTAGAACAAATCTACTACTCCCTCATGAGGCTAATCCCTTCTCCTAGAAAAAATCTACTACTCCCTCATGATTCTCGCATGCTTTGGTTCGTTTATGAATGCATTTCCATGTTTCGTATTATCTATACTTTGTCTTAGAACTTACTATCTTGTGTTTACAAATGGTCACGTATATCCATGTGTTAGGGATTAGGAGAAGGACTGAAAGGTGAATTCTAATCCTAGAAAATCAGTCTTAGAACAACCGAGACTAGGTCACGAAAGCATGATAGTAACGGTTGAGGATTGTAATGGGGTTTAGTTGGGGTGTCAACCACGAAAGTTGGGGATGAATCAATCTAGTCACGTTCCTATGCCTTAAGAGAGGGTAGATTCTACATTAGGATCGTCTGCCTTAGATATCTTGATAGGGAATGCACGATTAGATAGATCGGAGATAGGTTCCGAAAGCTATGCGGTGAAACAGGTTTCCTAGGGCGTTTGTCTCTTTGTTTAGAACTCACTTGCCCATTGCATATTCATCATTTCATCATTGCATCTCATCATATTTATCTTCAGCAGCAAGCATTGGTTTTACTTTCGATTTCTTATATCGTTTTACATTAGTCCTCGTGGGATCGACACCTTAACTACTACACACGTGCTGTGCACTTGCGGGTAGTCTTAGGTTAACTTGTTAACTTGACACGCATCAAGTTTTGGCGCCGTTGCCGGGGACTAATCATCAACACGTTTAGGTTAGACTCATACTTTTTTTTTCTTTTCTTTTCATTTCTTTCTACTAATTCTTTTTACTTTTCATTCGTAGGTGCATGACCCGATCTCAAGGTAATTCGAATTTGCATCGAATCGACCCTGAGATTGAGAGAACGATTAATAAGCGAAAGAAAGGCAAGGGAGAAGAACTAGTAAACACGACCAATCCAGAAGCGATGAAAAATCAAATCGATGTATTGGATGGTCACAGACAGCCGCAATTACCCATTGGTAATGTTGCGCAATTACAACAACAGCAGGCTCCTCCACCACGTCGTCTCCGTGATGCCGTGGTGCCGAACATGAGCAACGTCCAAACAGCAATTACGAAACCCGCTGTTGCGAGGGAGCAATTCAAGATCAAGCCCGCAATGATCAACATGTTATACCAAAAACAGTTTATGGGCGGCAACCACGAAGACCCTCACCAACATCTACGAGACTTCCTAAAGCTATCATGCACATTCAAAATTCATGGAATCTCAGAGGATGTTGTTTTGCTATTTCTCTTTTTGGGGGACGAGGGAAGGCGTGGCTACAATCTCTTCCCGCTGGTTCTATCATTACATGGGACCAGCTTTGCATGATATTCCTATCACGGTTCTTCCCTCCGAGCAAAACGATTCAAATGCGAGGAGAAATCACTATGTTTAGAAGCCGAGAGGGAGAGAGGTTATTTGAGGCATGCAGAAGATTCAAGGAGCTTTTAAAAATGTGTCCTCATCACGGTCTAGAGAAGTGGTACGTGATGCAAGCATTCTACAATGGGATCACGTATGAGCATAGAGCGACATTAGACAATGCTGCTCGAGGATCATTCATGGGCTTAAGCGTAGAAGAGACATACGAGCTTATCAACAATCTTGCCATGAACTACACCATGTGGTCTCAACCAAGAAGTATGCCAAACAAGACACCAGGTCTTTACGAAGTGGATCAAAGAAGAGCTATGGGCAATGCGGTGAATGCCATCTATTGTGCGAATTTTGGAGAAACGGATCATATGGCTTACCAATGCACAATGCAAGAAGGCATGGAGCAAATGAGCTACGGCCAACAGCAAGGTAATACGCAATTCGGGAACACATACACCCCGAATTGGAGGAATCACCCGAATCTCTCGTATTGCACGAACCAACCGGTGAAATATTCGGGTTTTCAGCAATGGCACCAGCCATATCAGAAACCGCAGCCACTCCACCAAGCTCCTCAACCTCCTCAAGCTCCTTCGTCAAGTCTTGAGGTGGTAATGCTTGAGTTCATAATTGAACAAATGCAGCAACAATCGATTCGAGCGAAATTTAACGAGGATCAATGAGCTGAAGAATAAAATGGACTCCGCTAGCACACATGTGAAAATGCTGGAAAACTCCATTGTGCAGCAGGCTGCATCATCCTCTCGAAATCTCGGAATGTTACCCAGAAAGCCCGATCTAAACCCGAGAGAGCACGTAAACGCCATCACGTTGTGCAGGGAGGATACGATTGAGAATTCGCCTTCAATAACGCAAGAAAACATTGCTGGACGTTCGGTGAATAAAAGAGAGGGCAGAATTGCAATCATGAAAGGGTATGAGCCTGATTTAGAGAAGCCATATGTTGCTCCACCGGCGTACGAACCTCCTGTACCATTTCCTGGACGCTTGGTGAGCAGCAAGAATTGAGAGAGGGTGACCAACTTCTTCCATTACCTCAAGCAGCTCGACATCAACATGCCATTCATGGAATCGCTCCAAAATATGCCTAAGCAAGCAAATTACCTTAAAGAGGTTCTTTCCAAGGAGAAGCGCATCAAAGAGAGTGAGACAGTAGTACTCACTGAGGAATGCAGCGCAATTCTCCAAAACAAGCTGCCACCGAAGTTGAAGGACCCCGAAAAATTCTTGGAAGACCATTCTTAGCTACTGCAGGTGCGAAAATATATGTACAACAAGGGAAGCTCTCTCTACGTGTCGGCGACAAGAAGATTGAATTCCATTTTTCAAGCCCCAAGGAGTCATGCCAAAGTTTTGATGTGCTTGACAAGTCGGCGAATGACACGTTTAATCGAGTAAGTACTTCCAATCCTTTTGAGAGAGGGTTAACGCAAGTTTACAATGCTGCAGGATTTACCGGTGAAGGAGCCAAGGTCTACACGAAATTCGTAAGTGCCATTGAGGCATTGCAAGACGCTCCACATGAGAAGACACCGCATGAAACACTGACTGATTTTGCGGTAGAAAAGGCGTCTAAGTTGCAGTTTGAACATCTTCCTTCCTCTATTCGGAATGAGACGCAAAAGCCACCAATTCGTCTCAAGAAGTGTAGGAGAGTGAGCCCTTCAACAATAATGTGCTGGATACCTAAGGAGGACAGCCACGAACCCTCAATCGACGATCAAAGAAGGCTGCACCAATGTTTGAAAGAGAACGGAGCAGCGAAGGCAATGCGGAATGAGAAAGGCAACCGAGCTGAAAGATGGCAAATACCTCATGACTTTTGGCCATGTGATATTGTTCTACTTTGTGATTCTCGTTTGAATTCTTTCACGGGCAGATTACATTCCCATTGTGATGGTCCATTTCAGGTGCGAGAAGTCTTCACAAATGGAGAGGAAGAACTATGGCGTGATTCGGGCGGGACATTCAAGGCAAACATGCAGCGTTCAAATTTATATCAAGCCACTCAACCAATCGAAAGCGAAAACTCCATCTCCCTTTTCGGTCCACCCATCGCACACACATGAAGCATTGAGACGTCAAGATCAACGACGTTAAACAAGCGCTTTTTGGGAGGCAACCCAACATTTAATTTTTGTTTTGATTCGTATATTGGACTTGGTTTATTTTGAAAGAAAAAAAACATAAAAAGAAAAACACTTTCAACCGTGACTTCACCTTCCTATCCTCCATCGGAGCTACACGTCGAGGACGACGTTCAATTTAAGTCAGGGAGGAGTAGCTCACGTTTTTCAGGTGATCTCGTTTCATTTTCTTTTGTTTTTGTAGTTCTTAGATTAGGTTAGTTTTTCTTTTTTAGTTAGAGTAGTCCCAGGCACTTCTCCAGTGCCACGTTTTGAGATGAACCTTGAACCTAGGATGCTTAAGAAGTTGGCCTCTTCCGTGATATCTTGCATGTTAGAGCTTATTAGATGGTTGAGGAAAGAGGTGGGTCATAAGTCTTTGGGAATCCTAGTGTTACTTATGCGAAGTTTAGATGAGTTTGCTAAGTTATTCTTGTTCATTCTCTCTATCCAAGTGATTATTGCTTCATATGACGATGCTTTATTTCTTTTTCACAAGGATGATTTGATCGCGTGAGTTGATCTTGTTTTGCAGAAAATAAGAGTGCATACTAACACTCTGCTATCGATAGAAGTAATGCCTCAAAGCATGATCTAAAATCGATATGAGTGCATCGACCTTGATACGTTTTCGATGGTTTGGGTCTTAGTGGTGGGTTGGCGATCATCTTTCTACGTCCTAAGAGCAAGGTGCATAAAAACGCCATCTACTCCACTGCACTCTTCAACGATGTGCAAGTGTATACCGTCATCGGTAGCTTGGGTCTAAGTAGAAGTTGAATCACTTCAAATCCGACGTCCTAGAAGCCTAGTGTGTTTGTAAAATCAAAATAAAGAAAAAAATGGAATGAAAGAATAGAAAATCTCGAGAATAAAACAAGTATCCTCGTTGATTATGTGATTAGAATTTGTTTGAAGTCTTCTTTGGTAGAGAGAGTTGTGGTTTCTCACTTAGCTCGTCTTTGATTTACTTTCTTATAAGATGAAGACTGAAAGTTATTAGACCAAAATTTGCTCTAACTTGTTTGGTTGATCGATTAGGTTTGTTTTAGCGGTGGTTTTAGGAAAAAAGGAATTCTCACATTTTATATCTCCCACGTGTTCCACGTTTACGTTTGCTTAGGGACAAGCAAACATTCAAATCTGGGGGATTTTGATCATCTCGTTTCCGTACACGATTCTCGCATGATTTTATATATGTTTATGACGATAGTTGCGATGCTTACATGTGATTTTGTATCCGTTTTACTTGTTTTCTTGTTTTCATGTTCTTTTAAGTTTTAATACGTATTTGGTTTGTTTCGGAGCAAAAGGACATACACGGGACAAAGTATGTGAATTAGAGATTATAACGGTGCAAATGGGAAGAGAAACGGGCAAGGAATGCAACTTGACATGAGGAGACAAGGCCCCCCGCGGGGTGGTTTCCTTAGCCCGCTCGGGCTGAACGTCCAGCAGCATTTGGCCAAGTCGTGCTAACCCTTAGCACGCACGGATTGATGTTCAAGAGGAGCCCGCATGGGGTGTCTTCCCTAGCCTGTGCGGGGTGGTGTTCCAGAAGTTGTTGCCCGAGTCGTGCTAGCCCTTAGCACACGCAAGTCGTGGAGAAAATGAGGAGCCAGCGCGGGTTGCCTCCATAGCCCGCACGGGGCATGCCTATAACAACTTCCCTAGAATGTCTCCAACGGGGAATTTGCATATAAAGGGACCCCAAATTGAGTTCAAAGGCAAGTAAACATAGAGGAGAACCCTAGGATGGTACATAGCATCCATCCATCCATTCAAGAGCCCTCTTTGACGGGAGACACAACAAGGAGTCGGGAATTGATTCGAGATCATCTCTCGTTTGATATTTCTATGCTCCTTACTTTACTATTTCGTTTATGATGTTTAGACTCATGATTGAGTAGTAGATTTGTTCTAGAAGAAGGGATTAGCCCATGGCTATCCCAGAACCTTCTTTGATTCGCCTATGAATGCATTTCCCCATTTCGTATTATCTATTCTTTGTCTGAGAACTTACTGTCTTGTGTTTAAGAATGGCCACGTATATGCATTTGTTAGGGATTAGGAGAAGGACTGAAAGGTGAATTCTAATCCTATAAAATCACGCTTGGAACAACCGAGACTAGGTCACGAAAGTAGGATAATAACGGTTGAGGGTTATATCGGGTGAATCATGCATCGTAATGGGGTTTAGTTGGGGTGTCAGCCACGAAAGTAGGGCAAAATTAAATCTAGCCACGTTCCTATACCTTGAGAGAGGTTTGGTTCTACATTAGGATCGTCCATCTTAGATATCTTGATAGGGAATGCACGATTAGATAGATCGGAGATAGGTTTCGGAAGCTATGCGGTGAAACCAGTTTCCTAGGGCTTTTGTCTCTTTATTTAGATCACACTTTCCCATTGCATATTCATCATTTCATCATTGCATCTGATCATCTTTATCTTTCTCACCAAGCATTGGTTTTACTTTTGATTTCTTATATCGTGTTACATTAGTCCTCGTGGGATCGACACCTTAACTACTACATACGTGCAGTTGCCGTGGACTAATCGTCAACACATTTAGGAATTCAAATTTAAAATCATACTTGTTTTTGTTTTTATTTTTCTTTTCTTTTCATTTCTTTCTACTAATTCTTTTTACTTGTCCCTTGTAGGTGCATGACCCGATCTCAAAGTTATTCGAATCAGCTTGAGATCGGGTCATGCATAAGTAAATCTGAATCCTCAACATGTTGACCATTAATCCCCGACAACGGCGCCGAAAACTTGATGCGTGTCAAGTTAACAAGTTAACCTAAGACTACCCGCAAGTGCACGACATGTGTGTAGTAGTTAAGATGTAGATCCCAGGAGGACTAATGTAACACGATTTAAGAATCAAAAGTATAACCAATGCTTGCTGCGAAAGAATAAGGATGATGAGATGAAAATATGATGATGATGATGATGATGAAATAGATAAGTGAGCTCTAAACAAAGAGACAAGCGCCCTAGAATCCAATTTCACCATATAGATTCTGAAACCTATCTAATCGTGCATTCCCTATCAAGACATCTAAGGCGGACGATCCTAATGTAGAACCTACCATCTCTCAAGGCATAGGAACGTGGCTAGACAGAGTCATCCCCTACTTTCATGGCTGACACCCCAACTAAACCCCATTACGATTCATGATTCGCCCGATACAACCCTCAACCGTTACTACCCTACTTTCGTGACCTATTCTCGGTTGTTCTAAGCCTGATTTTCTAATCCCTTTCAGTCCTTCTCCTAATCCCTAACACATGCATATGTGTGGCCATACGTAAACACAAGACAATAAGTGCTCAGACAAAGAATAGATAAACGAAACGGGGAAATGAAATCATAAACAAATCAATGATGGTTCCGGGGTAGCCATGGGCTAATCCCTTCTCCTAGAACAAATCTACTACTCGCTCATGAGTCTAAACATCACAAAAAACAGTAGAGTAAAGTGCATAGAGATATTAAATGAGCGATGATCCCGAATCAATCTCCAACTCCTTGCATGCCTCCCGTGAAGGAGACTCTATGGACTGATGGTGGCTGTGAATGGTGGATGGATTCATCACGAATGCCTTCTGCCCTTGAGGCTTTATAAATTGAATTGGAAGCTCTTGGCCGACTCATTTCCACCAAATTCGTCGGTTGGTTGTTTAATATAGTCATTCCTGACCCTGCTCCATGTCATTTCCCGTCGGGCATGCTTCTTCCATAATTGTAGACAAGTTGTTTTGCCATGAAGCCCGACTGTGCTTGATTGTTGGTGCCCGACCGTACACTTGGAATGCCTGACTCGTGCACAAGCTACGGGGATGAATTTGTAGCAATTGCCAGACCGTCCACAATTGAGAGCCCGGCCGTGCTGCCTTCACCAAAGAGGCTGCCCCAGCGGTGCTGGTTACCAAGCCCAACCGTGCTGCTTCACCAAAGAGGAGCCTGACCGTGCTGGATACCAAGCCCGACCGAGCACATGGTGAGGGTTGTTGTTCGGTCGTGCATTTGATCATGCTGGACCGGGCTGTTTCCTTTGATGCATGCTCGATCGTGCACTTGATCATTCTTCGCCATGACTTGTCCACTTCTCGTTTCGTTCGATCCGTTGTGACCTTCAATGTCAATATATGTCCCGTGTATGCTCCATAGCTCTGAAATGAATTGAATATGCATTAAAACCTATAAGAACACGAAAACAAGTAAAACAGATACAAAATCACACGTAAACATTGCAACTATCGACATAAACATATCTAAAATCATGCGAGAAACGTGTACAAAAATGGAATGATCACCGATCAATGCCAATTTATGCATTCGCACTCTACTATACCTTGTTGACCGCTCTAGCTCATGCATGATACATCTAAACTTGTGCTTTGCATTTGTACTTGTATTTTCCTTGTTTTTTTCTTTTTTAGTTATTAGGATTGTTGTATAAATATGTACCTTTGTATCTTATGTGACTCATAAGAGAATAGTTAATATTATTCTCTTTTTTAGTTATTAGGATTGTTGTCTTCAGTAGGAAACGCTGCTGGAACTCCCAACGCGAACCCAACAGACAGTTCCACAGCTGGAACTACACTGATTTAATGGAGGATGATTACTCCATTTGATATCACGGCTTACGACAATCCGAGACTCATTCTCTCACAACCTCTCCTGTGTGGAGACAATTAAGATGAATGGGCCATCAATCTCCGACAAGCCCTCAAGTCGGGGAAGAAATTCGGCTTCATCGACTACATAAATCCGCGTCCAAATGAGATCTCTGCTGATTTTGAAGATTCAGATACTGACAATGCGTTGGTTATCTCATGGCTGAAGAACACGCTCGATCCGAAACTGAGATCTGACGTTGCTCATCGGGAGGATGCGGCGGATCTCTTGAATCACTTGCAGAACAGTTTTGCAGTGAAGCACGACCCGCGCCTCCAACGCCTCCATTCTAAACTAGCGACTTGTTGACAAAAAGGCATGACGATGGATGCCTATTACGGATGACTCAATAAAATCTGGCGGGATTTGCTCAACTGCAGACCTCTTCGGTCTTGTACCAGAAAATGCTCGTACGATCTCACTTCCATGCATGAACAGGACCGCATTGAGGACAATGTTCATAATTTCCTCATGGGATTTGACGATTCAGTTTATGGCGTGGTTTGCTCCAATCTCCACTCTCACGATGTTCTAATGGATCTCAACACGGTCTTTAACGTCATTGTACCGGATGAGAGTTCTCGGCTGCCCTAGAAAACTCTGGATGAACGTCCCGTTGTGATGACGTTTGTGGCCAAAACAAGACAGCCTGCTCGAACCTCGACCGAAGATAAGGCCAAACTTGTCTTTTCGAATTGTAGTCGCATGGGACACACTCTAGAAACTTGTTTCCAGCTCCTCGGCTTCCCGAATGGTGGGGAGACCGCCCTCGGAATCGCATGGGTCGAGGGCGAGGTGCATCTCATTCAAACAGAGGCCGACGGGCCTCACACTCAGCTTGTGTCAACGTGACACAGATTCAGCAAACCCCTCTGATCTCTTCACTCTCTCAATCTGTTGTCACCAATGCCGATAGGGACACTCAGCGGTGTGACTACAGAACAATGGAAAACAATCGCAGCTTTGCTCGACACAACTAAGGTTGGGGCTACTGAGACCCATTCCGTTAATGTCTCTCTTTTATCTTGGATTCTTGATTCAGGTTGTTCTCACCACGTGACAGGTGATCTCTCTTGTTTGTTGGATGTCTTGGGCATCAATCAGTGTTCGATTTACTTCCTGGATGGACGTCGATATATGGCTTTGAAACAAGGAAATGTGTGGTTGGGCAAGAATCTGTTGTTGATGAATGTTTTTTTTTTTGTCGAAGGGCTCAGTTTCAACCTGATTTCGGTTTCTCAGTTGTTAGATCAATACGGTTATGTGGTTCAATTTGCTAATATGTTTTGCATAATTCAGGACCGGATTACCAAGATGGTGAATGGAGCGGGTGAGCCGAGAAATAGTCTATACTATTTTCGTGGTATCGAGACAAGTATGATTATTCGGACATGTGTTCTTTGCTCGCGAGATACATGGCCTCAACGGCTTGGACATCCTTCTCCGAAAGCTTTGGAGTTGATTTCAGCTTTGAGTTTTTCTAATTCTAAGATTTCGAATAAGGCGATGCATGTTAGAGATTATTTTCCCGATAGTTCAAATAAAGCATCTTGTATTTTTCAACTCATTCATTGCGACGTATGGAGACCGTATTAGATTCCTTCTTTTTTGGGTGCGAAATAGTTTCTGACGATTGTGGATGATTTTTCTCGGGCCTTGTGGATATATTTGATGATAACTAAGAATGAGGTTTCTACACATATTCAGCAGTTTCTTGGGATGGTTGATCGAAAATTTGATAAACGGGTTAGAATCGTACGTTCAGATAACGACATAGAGTTTATGTGTCTTCAAACATTTTTTCTCAGAACATGGTATTATTCATCAAACGACATGTGTGGACACACCACAACAGAATGGAAGGGTTGAACGAAAACACCAGTATATACTTAGCATTGCTCGTTCCTTGTTTTTTCAAGCAAACCTACCCATCACATTTTGGGGTGAAAGCGTTCTTGCCGCCGCTCATCTCATCAATCGCATTCGATCCTCGGTTTTTGGGAATCGAACCCCGTTTGATATACTACACGGATCCGAGCCAGATTACTTGCATATCCGGTTTTCTGGCTCACTTTGCTATGCCCATAATCAAGACACGAAAGGGGACAAATTCGCAAGTCATAGTCATCGTTGTGTTTTTGTTTGTTATCCCTTCAGAAAGAAAGGTTGGAGAGTGTATGACCTCGATCGATAGAGATTCTTCGTCTCCTGCGATGTTATCTTCCGCAGAAATATGTTTCCGTTTTCATCAACCAGAACTTGCTCCTCGGCTCAACCAACAAACCCAAGTATGTTGTCTCTCTCCGACTGGGTTTGGCCTTATACCAACAGCGACCTCATTGATTCTCCTCCTGTTGTGCCAGTTTCATCTCCTTTGGTTCCACTATCCTAGGCAGATAAACAGATCTCTTGTGGTAACTTGAACTCCGACGAAAGGGAAGGGGTTCTCCTACGGTTCTGTATTCTCCTGCAGACTCAGCGTCTCATTTTGATCTTCCGATGCCGCCTCTCCCATCCAAGTCTGAGTTGCCAAACTCAATATATGTGCTACATAAACTTGGGAAAGGTCGTCAAACTAAGCTTCCATCAACTCGCTTGCGTGATTTCGTCACCAATAAAGTTCAGATCCACCGCAACATGACTACTTCCTCTTTGGTTGTTTATCCGATTCATGACTACATGACGTGTGCTATGTTCTCCCTGACTCATCGGGTCTTTCTCACTATAATGACATCCGGTTCTGAACCAAGATCATACCGTGATGCCTTAGCTTATTCAAACCGGAGAGCAGCCATGAATTCTGAAATTCTTGCGGTGAAGAAAAACGATCTGACCATTCATTGTGGTACTTGATCGTTTCTTATTCTTTTATGCAATCTAAATAAATAATTTTGGTATTTGATCGTTTCAGAATGATTGGTTGTTCTTAATGCTTTCGTTCTTGCACGCAACTTGAATGAATGATTGTAGAAGTCTAATGAATCTACGCCAGAGGATTAGAGTTTGTAACTTAGCCATGATTTAGGATCTCAATTGATTTAGAATCTACGCAAGTTCGGTGAATTAAATCTAGGGATTAGGATAGCGATATTAATGCATCTAGTTGGTGAGATTACGCAGTCGGAAGATTGGTAATACGCACGCTAGGTAGTGGAGAAGTCTACATGAGTCATTTCCAATATTAGGTCTAGAATTCCCTGATTTCGTGATAATATCTAAGACCAATGATCTTGCTAGAACTTCATTGCATCATCGTGCATCTCTCGAAACCTGTGGTGTTTAGGTCATTGAATTTAATCCGTTAATTAGTTTATCTTTCCTTGTATTCCAATCACTTATTAATTTTACACGTCCTGTTCATTAGTTAACTAGCTTTATTGTTGCATTGATTCCCCAATGTTCGATCCTGGTATTACACGATCCGTATTCTTACGGAAAAGTTAGTCTAGGTATTTATTACTTAAGATTAACCACATCAAGTTTTTACCTTTCAAAATTTATTCACGTTTAAGTATATGTACATATATAGTTAGTATTTTACCTTTCAAAAGGACTCAGATTTTCACAGTTAAATAGGACATAAATATGTGTGATGTGTAGACCCTGTTGTGATAGTCATACATCTTTTCCCTTTCTAGTAGCTCAACTAAGTCTGTAAAATGTTTGGAGCATCGAGTACTGGATATGAAAAATACCACACATGCATCAAATGATCTATTTGTATTCCTATTATATGTTTAGAAATGTGCGTCAAAGTATAATGATATAAAGAATGATATTTTCTCAATCATATATTTAACAAAAATTAAAAACTCAAGACGAGATTTTTGTTTCGATTTTTTCTTAAAATGAAACATAAATATCTCAAATGGATCATCCAACGAAATTTGGTTAGAGCTCTTAATGTAGCATTGTGTGGTAGATTAATTGCTAGATTGTTAATAACCTCGATGAATAGTGGTGCAAAAAACCTCTCCAACTTACATGGTGATGTGAATGAAATCTTGGATCAATCACACGCCGCATGGGGACAAACAATGAGAGGCAAGGCTGATGAGCTTAAAGACATGTTCATATAGACGGACATAAAAGGATAGAATACGAACCCATGAGGACGTCAAAAATAACTTAAGAAAGAGTAAAAGAGATCCCTACAAGGAGAAGAAGGTGAAAGAAGCAAGAAATTGGTGGATTAAACAATGCAGGACCAAAGTAGTAATGCGCTCGCCCAGAATGTTCTGGTAGAGCAAGAAAACACATGACTCTAGGGTTTTTATTGGCAATCATAGTTCAATTTTTCGGATTTTAGGGTCATGTTCAACCCAGGAATTTGACCGCTCGACCAAGCAACTTTTCCGAGTTTTACTTATTTAGTGTATTTTAGTTTTACTTTGGTCCTTTAAAACAAACTAAGAAAAATAAAAAAATGAAGAAAAAAACTGGAAGAGATAAAAAAAAGGAAAACAAACACAAGGAATAAAAGGAAAGGAAAGAGAAAAAAAAAAGAAAACATAATAAAAATAAAAAACAGGGTTAAAGGACAAAAAGCGAAAATAGGAATAGATCAAATAGAAAAAGATCCTAGAAAGAAAATAGAAGTGTGTAAGAATAAGATTAAAAAACTTAGACATAGCGATGAAGTTTTACACTTGTGGAGTCAAGCTTTAGTTTGAATACGTCAAGAACTAATTTCAATTTTGTTCTTGAGTTCTAAATTAAACCAAACCAAAGGAGGCGAGGTTAAGACAAGAGAGCTAATGAAGAACAAGATAAAAACTTTCTATAATATGATGAGCTTTGTTCATCTTCATTCAATTCATAATTTTGTGGTTTTTGCTAACTTTTTTTTAGCTATCTCTTTGTCATCTATTTTAGGATACCATCACGAAGTAGAGGAGAAACGAAGTTGCAAACAAAATTGTAAATAATAATGGATGAGTTCTTGATGCAAGATACAAGAATTTACTATTTTCAACCAACAACATGTTAAGGTAGAAGCAGTAGCACATGAAGAGCAATGAGAGAAGAGACCATATGCAGCTCGTAACCCATACCGTCTAAAGATGGTAAAAAACGAGTATGCTAATGTTCTAGACAAGGTCTATGGTTGTCCCATGCGACATAACTAACGTGTGAGGGACCTAATTAATGATGATATCAACAATATCAAAATGGAAATTCTTACATTCATTGGACATAGATATGTTGAATCATACTTAGAGATGAAGAGGAAAACGAAGTTGGTTTTCAATTGTCATCAACATTGCAAACTCACATAACTTAAGTTAGCATCGGCGAGTTTCTCAATTACACGCTTGCATGGTGGAATCAGCTTAGTCGTTCACGTAAATGGCATGGAGATAAACCAACACTTATGTGGGTTTAAATACGTGCAATGATGAGACCGGAACCACAAACCAGGTGCACCACACATATTGATCATCTCGTTTTCATACGTATTTCTCGCACGATTTAGCAGACGTTTTTGATATTTATGTGATGTTTTACGTATGATTCCGTTTCCGTTTTACTTGTTTTCGTGTTTTCATGTTCTTACAGGTCTTTACGCGTATTTGGATCATTTTGGTAAGTATGTGAGCGAGCATGATACAGATCACCATAAAAATAGTAAGATCTTGAGAGAAGCGCAGACCAAGGCCTGTGAGGCACACTCGTGAGAATAACATTTCTTTCTTTGAATTTGAGAGATAACATGACATTTATACCTCAACCGTTGAATGTGTTTATGTACAAAGAGGTGTTGTTTCCTAAAATATTATATCATCTTGTGTCTAGTTTTTGTTCCTAATTCATTATAGAAGTTTTGAAAAAGTTGAAGAATAAACCACCGAACAAAGAGAAAGGACTGTATTTTGTATGGTAGAGAAATGATGTGTGGGTGCATGTGCGCATAGAAAGGCTCCTATCGAAAAATAAATCGCAACTTTTAATGCTTGAAGATTAAACATTTAGAGTCTATGAAAGAATCAACTCTAACACCTACAAAAAAGAGTTCCCGGGTATGTTCATTTTTAAAAGTTATTCACTTTGTTTCCTTCCATACAGCTAAAGGATTGGATTTGAAAACAAAACGTTTAAAAAGAGTAGGGATTTATTTGAACGAGATGTTTGGTCCATCACAAGTGACACGAGGACAAACAATGAGGCATCAGCCAAATGAGCTTCGAGACATTTTTGTGCAAATGGACTTGAAAAGATGGAAAATGACACCACAAGGTAGTCCTAGGACAATTACGAAAGATTACTAGAGGTCCCTACAAGGAGAGGAGGCGGAGACGAGCAAGAAACTAGATGATACACCAATGCTCGATTAGAGTATAATTACTCTAGGCTAGAATGCTCGTTGCAGTATCAAATTCATGAAAAGATTTTTATTGTTCCAAGACTTATCAACACTAGATCAGAAGTGTTGTATTATTGCTCGTAATATTGTTTTTCATTTTGTCTATGATCAAATCAGATAGTATAGTATCTATTTTAAGTTTAAATCTACGAACCAAATCCACAATTAAATTCTTTGCATATAAAAAATGTACTCTAAGAGTCAAACATACACTCCAATTGCTTCATGTGCATTGTTGTCGATCAACTTTGAAAAAGCTATGGGAATTAATTTTTGTATGAAAACATGAAAATCATAATTTTCATTCAAAATACCTTTCTCGCTTGGATGTCAACACACCTTCAAATCTTAAGGCGCATAACCATCGGAAAATTTGACATCATCTTTCAAACATTTCATGATTTTTTCTTCAATCATAAATTTGAAGATAAGAACTTGAGTTTACTATAATTAGTTATGTTAAACTCATTTTATGAGCAATACTCTTTCAAACCCTTTCATGATTTAATATTATCTTTCATATTTTTGTTACATTCAACACTGTATTTATGATGTTATAAAAACAATTCTTGTTTATATGCATGACATCAAGATTATGTCGAAGCTGAAGTGTTTTCTAATACACGAATCCAAAAATGATTTTCTCTGCAACATTGAATGGCACAATCTAAATCCATCATAAAATTTGAATACTAGAACGTTCTAAGATATCAAAAAATATTTTTGCATATTTATTCAGATCTTCTTCAATATTTCTTCGTTTCTATCATCCAAAATATTTTTCACCATTTCCAAATGAAGTTTCATTTCTACATCTCGAAGAGTTTCAGTTACCTCATTATGTACAATACCCCTATTAAAGTTTTCAACAACATTACTATTTCATTATTCCATGATCTCTACGTGAGATAACCACATGTAGTGATTTTGAAAAAAGTTAAATTAGTATTCTCAATTTGTATAATAAAACTTTATTTATTCGATAAAGCAATCATTCGATTGAGAAAGGATGACTGATACAATGAAGCTTAAAAATATCAATCCGAAAGAAAGAAAAACTTATCATATATTTATATCACAATTTTTATTGATATGTTTATTCAATGCAACATATATATTACGGGTAGCTTCAATAGGTAAAAAACGTTATATATTCTTGTCTTGAACGTTTCATTTGGAAATCAAACCTATTCATCCATGTGTTGGCTTAAATGTAAAATAGGCTCCAATAGCGTCAAGAGCTTCACCGGCCCGTCCGTGGAACCCAACGAGTTTTTGCTTTTGGCCGTCGACCTCAAGAACAAATTTAGTGCCACTATTGATACCAAACGTTGGGGAGATTCTTTTCTTGGAAGTTTTGAAGGTAAGAGAAGTAACAATGTTGTTGTTGTAAACATCAATCCAGTCGTAGGTACCCTCCACGGATGTGATATACTCATGTGGATGCTCGAGCGTAAACTTAATTAATTTTGCACAAAGAGTACTTGCATCAGAAGCACAATAAGAAAAAAAAAATATATACATAAAACAATTTTATCTTGAGAAATAAATATAGCCTATGTTAAATCTTTATACCTCTTGGGGTTCTTCAACTTTCACACCATGCTCACGGGTTTCCAAATTGCCGGCGTTGTCATACTCGAACTTTACATAACCAACACAAGGAAACCAACCCTTTCCGACGTACACTTTCTTTACATTGTCATAAATATTATCATC
The DNA here is from genome assembly GCA_036759665.1 of Gynandropsis gynandra. Taxonomy (NCBI): domain Eukaryota; kingdom Viridiplantae; phylum Streptophyta; class Magnoliopsida; order Brassicales; family Cleomaceae; genus Gynandropsis; species Gynandropsis gynandra. The sequence continues at coordinate 4,891,394 of CM071861.1, read as the reverse complement.
CCACAATATTCCTCCGGGACCACCTTGGACTTCCACTTTGGTTACAGTGGATCCACCTTTTGGCTTTTCTGACGTTGCTTGGTAAGAAAATAATACTAAAAATAAACAAAAGAAAACCTTTCGAGATATCATCTCTTATCACTTGCTACACAAAAGAGTTAAGTTGTTCTAACTTTGTACACAACACTTAATAATTGAGGGAGAGTATGATGGGTGTGTTAGTCCACCCATGGAAGTATATATAGGACCCGATCATGGTATTTTTACAATATTGTATTTTTAAAGTAAAAAGTCAAGGCTTTTTTTTTTGCTTACCAATTTGAGTATTATACAAGGCGTCCAAGCTTTAAATAATAATGCCACGAATTTGAATTTTGTTTAAACAAAACACAAAATAAAAATAAGTTCAAATATATTTTATTTCTACTTAAACTCATTTGGTATTGATATGTACGTGTTAATATAAATTAAATTGTTTAGATTATAGATTTTGATTCTTCGCGATGAGAAAAACAAACTATATTTTGGTACATAAATTTGTAATCTACCACTATTAAATAACTTCATTAACTTGATCTAATATTTTTCAAATAGAATTGTACACAAAATGTGTTCATTAATTTGAAATATATTTCGTATGAATGTCATCTTTCTTCATTAACAACATCCTAAGAAAAGCACATTATTCGGCCACTAGCATTAAGAAAATAATATTAATTGGTTGACAAAAAGTTGGTCTAATTAATTTAAATTCAAGTTATGGTAATGTATAAAATGACAATAGAAAAAGTTTGAAAAGTCAAACTGATCCGTAGGAGAACAAACTGTCAACTTTAGAGTCAAATTAATTATCTTAATGTCTACATAACTATTTTCGTTTTTACTCTACGTAACGAAATTTGGTTTTAATCTTCGAAACTTTTTCAGCCTTTTAAGTTCTATAAAACTTTTTCAGCCTTTTTCAACCGGTTTACAAATTTCCGTTTTGGATGGGGTTTTTATAAAAAACAATACAATCATGATATTCAATACTAAACCTTTTAACGATTGAGCGTGTAGAACAAAGCTTTAACTATGCAGGATCTCCAAGAGTCGTTTCCATCGAATTCAGTGTACTGTCTAACCTTTGATATGGCGGGAATCGAGAGAAGTGTTTTCTCCTTATTGTTTCTTTTGTCCCTTTCAGATTCTGACAGATTTTGTGATTATGATTAATATTATAATTAGTAGATTGTTAAGACATATTTATATGTTTTAACTTTAAGACCAACTTCCAATTAATTAACATTTTAATTGAGCATTTTTACAACAATCTCCCACTTGTCCTAAGTATCAATTACCTGGTAATATTTATATGTATCTCTATACAATCTACTATGCATATCATGCATGCAAAGCTCAAAGAAATTTCCATTCTAAATGGTATGATTCCTTTCATAAATTGTGTTTTCAATGTTAATAGAAATAACAACCAAATGTCAAGTTTATTCTCCAACAATCATCGATGAATACCAAAACAATAGTAAGTGTGTGACCTATGGGTTCAACACTAAGTATGTAGGAGATTAGTATTAATAATCACCTAATCGAGTTTGGTATCTAGCAACATTTCTCAACGACCAGATAGCGTAAATAAACATCCTTTATGCTAACTAATAGTTTTGTAAGGGAATTCAATATTCCTTCCATCTTTCTAAATTTAAATAATCCTAAGGTATAATTTGACTGTCAAACCCCAATAGATTTTCAACTATGATTCATGGTTGTCTTTGTAGCTCATCATTCTTTCGTTTTGGCCAAATATTTTATCAGTTGTTATGATCTATGACAAAATAGGGCTCAAACTCTTACCAAGAGTTGACAGATCTCATATTGATCAAATATCAATTGCTCAAACAAATGATCATCCCCATTTCCTTCCAAAAAGTGCTATAAAGCACAATGTGCCCGGTCCAAGGAAAATCTCACATTCAAATCCTTTCGGAGAATTTCTTTGTGATAGAGGTATGGTAAATTAACCATTTAGAAAATCTTCCTTTAGGTAAATTCCATATATGTAACTTAGTAAAAGACATCTACTTTTTTCTATCCAATACAAACCATCATATGTATGTTGATATGTTCGTATAATCAAAGTTCTATAAGTTATCCTCCAAAAGAGCATCTTTTGATAAATATAAGATAAAACTCGTTTCTCTTTATCATGGTCACTACCATGATAACGAGTTTCCAATGTAAAACATGGACAAACACATATCTTATATGTAGTCTGTGAATAAATATATCTTATATATAAACACGCATCATCAAAATTATATAAAATTGTCATATCATTAAAATTAAATGCCTATACGTAATGTAAACTTATATTGGTTCTAAATAATGTCAACCCTTTGACCTACGCTAGAACTTAATCCAATATTTTACATCTCTCAATCCTTTTCTCAACTTGTGCTTGTCTAAGTCCTTTTACCTGAGCGCCTTTGTGAGTGGATTGACTACATTTTTCTTTCCAACCACCTTCACAATCTAAATGTCTCCATGCTTTATAATCTCGTGAATAAGATGGTACTTCCGTGAAACATGCTTTGATATTTTTATGTGATATCAGTGCCTTCGCCTGAGCTACCACTCCAGTATTTCACATAATAGTACAACGAGCTCCCTCATTGAAGGGACCACACCGAGTTCACTACTAAATTTCTCATCTAGACTGTCTCCTTTGTTGCTTCGATATTAGTGATGTATTCTTCTTCTGTAACTGAGTCGACTGTCATAGCCTGCTTGGAACTTTTCCAACTTATCGCTCCACCGTTCAGGAAAAATACATAGTGTGAGATGGACCTACTATCCTCCTTGCTTCGGTGAACCCTTCTAGTTCCAAACTAGAATATCCATCGATAAAGAATTGGTCCTCAGTCCTTCTTAGGTACTTAAGGGTTGTCTTTATCGACTTCCAATGTTCCTCACCAGGATATACATGATGCTGACTCACTATACTTAATGCGAAGGTGACATCAAATCGTGTACATGTCATGGTATATATTATAGGTCCCACCATGCTAGCATATTGGACAATTCTCCCGAGGAAGAAAAATTATAGTCCCTATAAAGTTCTACTGATGTATGATGGTATCGATATACATAGGCTCTGAGAGTCCCATCAGCTCTTGGATCTATCTTTATAGAACCTTATTAAAAAAATATAGGCTGCCTCTCCAAACTCCTTCATGGAGAATTATTCAGATAACGAATTTTTGTTTTCCTATAATGATTGTACGTTGTTTCTATGACCAATATATTATCTAGACCCGCAAGTGGAGTCATATAGACCTCTTTGTAGAGCTTTTCATTTAAGAAAGTTCTTTACACTTCATTAAAGAAAGTTGAGTCAATAGACCTCTTCCTAATAGAATTGATCATTACTATAAAGGAAGACGTTTCTTCATAGTCAATACCTTTGTGTTGACTATACCCCTTAGAAAAAAGATGACCTTTACAGGTCTCCACCTTCCCATCTACTCCAATCTTCTTCCTATAAACCCATTTATATCGGATTAATCTAGAGTTCAGTGAAGGTTGAACTAAAGTCCAAACTTTTTTTAGTCTCATTGACCACATCTCTTATTCCATGGCCTTCCACCACATTTCAGAGTTGGCAGTCTACATTGCTTCCTCAAAATTGAGTGGGTCATCATTGATATGATCTGCCTCATTTTCTTACACCATCTATTTCAACCCATCAGGCATATGTCGAGAATGTCTCGACCACCTTCTTAGAGTAGTTTGTTTCGAAAGTACAATGTCATCCGCATGTTCTTGTGGAATATATTTTTGGACGAATTCTGTAGTCGGTCCTCCAACTTCAATGCTTGAAGATGGAAAATTCATGTTCATCTTCAATACATAAAAAATAATGCTCACCGGGCATCTCATGCTCCTGAGTTTGTGTCGGTTAGATGAGTTCTTGAATCTCATCAAGAATTATTTTATCACTAAGATTTCATTCTCTATGGAATTCCCTTTCCATAATGATCACAATTGAAGCCACAAATATATCGTGATCTGAGAGGTCATTGAAATAATATCCCATCGTTTCCTTAGGATATCTTATAAATAAAAAATTTTCGAATTTAGCCTAAAGCTTAGCCAACTGCAGTTTCTTGATGAAAGTGCGACAACCCTATACTCTTATATATTTCCTATTCAGCTTACATCATATTCATAACTCTTATGGAATCTTAGATACCGCTTTTATGGAAATTTTGTTAAGTAAATAAGAAGTCGTGTATAAAGTATAACCCCATAAGTTGATCGAAAGATCAGTCTAAGAGATTGTTAAGACTATCACAATCTATTTACATTGACATCATCATGAGAGGATATAAATGGAAATTTCTAAGAAGGGTTATCCTCTCATAGACACTAGAAATTCTCTTTATAAAGATAATGTCCTAAAAACCAAGAAGAGATAGTGCATGAGTATGATCTTGTACGCTAGCACATTGGAAGCCATTATCTATACCATGACATGTACATGATCATATTTGGCCTTCGTGCTATGTGTAGTGAGTTTGTTCAGGAGGATCCTTGTGAGGAACATTGAAAATTTATGAAAAAAACCATTCTTAAGTACTTAAAAAGGATTTAATACAAATTCATCATCTATCGAGACTCTAGTTTGAACTTAAAGGGGTTCGCCAATGTAAGTTCGAACTTATTTTGCTTGAATAGTTGAGCAATCAGTTGAAAAAGTTTCTAGTATGCTACTATAATCGACTCGATTATTGAAACATAATTTATTGATGTATGTGAGGTAGAGAAGGAAGTGATCGCGATGAGAAATTTCATTAGTAACCTTAGCGTGGTGTCTTCGATAAAAACAATTTGTCCCATTATGATGTGATAATGTTGTAGTAATATCTAGAGCGAATGAATCAAGGTTTCATCAAAGATCCAAATTGATATTAATCTCACTACAACAAAAACATGTGAATATCAGCGCATAGATCAATAGATTTGTCCATTGATAAATATTCCAACGGATTATAACGAATAACGTGAAGTTATCAATGAGCGCCAATCTGCTGATATTTAGTGGTGAATACTTTGAAAGCCCGTTGAAAATATGCTGAATCATTTCAATGAATGACTATTGCTTGTTCCAATGGATGCCCATCAAAATTACCAATAGATGTTCGTTAGTAAATTTAAAATTTCGATGCAAGCATTGGAAAAAATCAATCTTTAGACATCAACGTGTATCCATTGCCATTTACAATGGGCGTTCGTTGGAATTTTTAATATTTATACACCAAACTTCAATTCTTTAGCATCAATCCATGAAAAAATATACTTTCAAACAATATTGTCTTCTTCAAATAGATATACATACAGATTGAAAGAGTGGATGTATAGCAGAAAAGATCTCATAAACGAGGAAGTTATGCAAGAATTCTTACACGGATTGGAGATATTATGAGTTTTCCGTCGATGCAATCTTTGTGTCAAGAACAGAAGACAATGTTATGTCCCTAAAAAAATTTAAAAACATGAAGTATCGAAGTCAAAAAATTGTTTGCAAACACATTTACGACGAAAATTGTGGCGTTAGAGATAGAGTTCAAGAAGCACAAGCAATGAAAAGAAATGAAGAGGTTTATTTTGAAACAACGACGACCAATCCATATGTGAAAATGGTGTCAGATTTTTTTCTAGAGTTGTTGAGGAAAAGCATGAAGAGATGTTGAACAATGAGACACACCGATTTTTCAACCTATTGGTTGTGGTGAAACAACCTATATGTGAAGGTTGTCGTGAAGGTTAGTCTCATTTATCCTTATCATCAAGATTGATGAGTAATGTAGCTAAAAAATTGCATGGTTCATTTTGCAAAACCTTGCGTGAATATTTTTTCAGCAAATAATCAAGTTCGTGAGACATGTTATGAAACAAAGAATGTTTTAAAGGTTTTGGGAATACCATATGAAAAAATTGATGTTTGTAGAAATAGATGCATGTTGTTTTTAGAAGGAAATTTCTTCCAAAAAAATCATATTCATGGCAATATGTACCATACAAAAACATATTCTATATGCCTATAGCAAACAAGTTGACCAGGTTATGTGAGTGAAAGACATGTTGCGGTAATGAGATGACATGCAGAACACTTGATGGGCGAAGGGATAATACAAAATCCATCGGATGGTAAGGCTTGGAAGGATTTCAGCGAAATATTTCATGAGTTTGCATATAATTTGCCTCCCGAGATATGTTTGAAAAGAGAAATTATGTTTCTGACATTACTTATTCCATGAGCAAAATACCTGAAGAAAAGTTTCGACGTGTTCTTCTAGCTCTTAATTTATGAATTGAGATATTTGTGGAACAATGGAATTGTTGCTTATGACGCAAATAAGAAGCAAAAATTCACATTGAATGTAGTGTTGTTGTGGACAATTAGTGACTTCCCTACCTATGGAATATTATCTAGATGGAGTACGCACGGGGTATAAGCATGTCCATATTATATTATATGGCATGCACGGGAGACTATAATTTCCATGTTTGTTTGATTGTCATACAAGATTTCTTCCTCGTGGACATAAATTCAGAAACGATAAGAAACATTTTTGAAAGAACATGGTTTGAAAAGAAAAGTCACAATGCATGCAAACAAGTAAAAAAATATTATACAAACGACTAAACACGATGGTAGATTTACAAGATTCGGTGGAATGTAGAGAAGATTGTTGGCATCGAAAACCGCAAAGCCAAGGTTAATAATATAATTGGTACAAATGCAGTCTTTTTTGGGATTACCATATTGGAAATCACTAATATTGCGTCATAATTTGGATGTTATGCATATTAAAATATTTGATAACATCATCAGGATTGTTTTTAATATGACGACGAAAACGAAGGAGAACATACAATCGAGGAAAGATTTGAAGACAATATGTCAAAGACCTTAGTTCGATTTACACGATGGAAAGAAACCTATCCCAATATACAGATTGTTTGGGTTTGCGAAACAACATTATTGAGGTGGTTAAAACAATATTGTTGGTTCACGACTCATCGGGTTTAACATTTTCATGCTGTGACTCATTCCAATTGTGTTTGTGGTATCACGTAATGTGCACGACGTGTTATCCCGAATTAGCACATTCTTCAAAGATATATGTTCAAGAAATTTAAAAATAAATGACTTGGAGTTATTTAAAAATAATATTGCGGAGATTTTATAGTTTTTGGAAAGAGTCTTTCTGCCTTCCTTCTTCAATGTCATGGAATATTTTCCAATACATTAACCACACGAGGCAATAATTGGGGGTCCGATTTAGTTCAGGTGGATGGATCCATTCAAAACATTTTCTATCATCTAGAGAAAAAGGAAAAAAAAAGCAACAGTTGAATGTTCTATTGTTTAAATTTTCTAGTTGGAAGAAATCACATATTTCAGCATATTTTACTTTTAGTCGCATATTGCGACAAAATAGAGAAGATTAGAAAAAAAACCTCACTAATTATCTATATCGATATAATCCTTAGTTCTATGTAATATGTGATATCTTTACACTAATTGGACGTACGAGAGGGAAATCGAGGAATATTAGTTAACACTAGAGAAGTATAATCACGTTCACACACATATGTATTATTAAATTGCCACGAGATATTACCTTTCGAAAGGTATAAAACGATGACAAACGATATTTTAATTTATTACGAATATATATGTATATATTAACATATTTTCATTACAAGATCCTTGATAAGGAAGTAATGGGTAGATATCCTCGTCCAAATGTAGATGAACTCAACAAAATTAATGTTCAACATTATACATCGTGGTTTCGACATTATGTAAGCATATACGTCACTTGTTCTATATCTATATTTGAATGTATTTTGTAAGTAATCATTCATTTTGATATTATAGGTTTAGTGTTATAAAGACATATATCATATTTAGTTAAGAGATTTGGCTAAAGGTCATGTAAGAAATGTATTGTGTTAGTAAATTATGTTTACTAGGGATACACATTCAAAACTTATTAGCACCGAAAACATAGAAACACGTTTAATTACGAAATTTGCGTTAATAAAGAAATAGAGAATGATAATTTCTAGTTATTTTGCACAAAATTCTACAAGTCAAATATCTTGGTCTGGTTGGATTGAAGATAATGCTTTTCAAATATCAGTGGTTTTATCAACCCATAGAACGTAGTACATGAAAAAATTGATTAGGATGATATTACATCAACCCAAAATGACATTATGCAAAGTAAGACCCATTCATCACAATAGATCAAGAAGATCATGTATGTTACGTGCAATACCAACATCATTGAAACATTGAAGAAAAAAATGGTGGGTCTAGTTAAAATTAAACCGGATGGAATGAAAAAATAAGATCTGTACCTAACCAATCACCCCTATCCAATACGGTTAATTAATACTAACAATCGTGTAGAGGTTCGCGCAAGGACTGAAATATATGGTGATTATGCAAAATATGAACATGGAGACGAATTCAATGAACCATCGAAGGAAGACTCGCGAATTGAAGAATCAACGAAAGAAGTTATGTGAGTTACGTAGTTTTAATATCAATGTTTTATAACTTAATTTTTTTTAACTCTTGTATTCTATTCTCAACGGGCATCCGTTAGAAATTCCAACAGACACCCATTGATGTGTAAAACCTTTTCGATATTTATAAAAGTTTCAAGGATTTCTCATATTCCAAGGACATACATTGCTAATTTCAATTGATGCCCGTTGAAATATATGATACAATATCAAAAGACTTTCATTGGGATGTTTCAACGGACATTTGTTGGGACTTTCCAACGGACATCCGTTGGAATAAGCAATGATGATCTACGCTACGTCTAGATAGCAACTGCAAGCCTGTCGCATTATGACATAATTTTCAACAAATGCTTGTTGAGCATAGATGTACAGTCACTTAATAACATCCGTTGCCTCAAGAATATGATTTTCAACGAGAATCCAGTGGAATTTCTAACGGATTTCCCATTGTAGACTTTGTAGTCATGTTAATAAATGAAGTTCATTGATTGGATGTCGTTTTCAACAGGCATCCGTGGAAACTTTGGGTATTTAATTCGGTTAACAGTTCCATTTTCAACATAATCTCAAAACCATAACTACGAATTCTCTCAAGTACGTATCCTAAACCCTTAAAAATGAGATCTCGATGATTTATCAAGCACGAGAGGTTGTTAGCGGGTTTCGATGGAGCCCCACCGCAACCTCCTTTGCAATCATAGTGTCCTCAGTGGCTTATATTAGAACCACCTATATTTATTGACTAAAACAATATGAAGGATATCGATTCTTTAATCGATACCCTCGATGATCGTGCAAATGTTCTCATCATCGATCTCGAATATCCTGACAGGACATTATGGTTTAATAATATTCATTTACACATATACATTTGTATTCTTTTTTGAAATCCTCTAATGTTTTCATTTACACGTGTAGGTTTGACTTGGATGATGTTCTTAAACATCTATACTATTCCTGATAAGTGACTCAAGAGGTGATACGGCACCGATGGTGGTGTACTTTTATCGTAACTTCTATAATATAAAATTTGAATTTATTATCATTAAAGTTTTGTAAAAATTAATTACATTACATTTAATTTTGTAGCAAGCATAGATCGTAGAAGAAGGACACATCGTGCATCTATATCTCCTGGATGTGCGATATGCAATCTCGATTGCACTTGATGATGTACATTAAGTGCAACTACTACAACAACAAAACCAAATCGGCACGGGCAACGAACAAGGTTTTCAACCAACTCGTCCAAAACTGGGAGTTAGAGGACTTTAAGGATAAAAGCGAAAAGGCCAAGAAGTGTCGGTATTGTGAGTTGGTAAGAAACTTTATTTTATAATTTATATTTATTTATCTTTAAAATTCTATCAAATCATATTATTTTAATGGTACGTATGTAGAAAATGGAAAGATAACAAACTCTTCTTGAGATGTTCATCGAGAGTCATGAGAAGAAAAAGCTCGTCACCGAGGAAGAGTTCGAGGAACCCGTGTTAGCCGACCCTAGGATAGAATGGATGTTGAAAGTTGTAATAGAGAAGATCACACAACAATCACAAGTCATCGGTCCATCTCATGATGAACTTAGTCAACGTTAAAAAAATTATTTACCCATAAATAATGTTAATAGTTTCTAATGTTCATTTTATGAAAATTGAAAAATCGATATATTAACTTTAAATTGTTTGATATTACAGTCTTTCAGGTCGTATTAAAGGAGTCTATATGATCTAGGTTCTCTACAAGAAGATATTATAGAGGATGCCACCACCACCTACGGAGGAAACACCGTTGAGATTGACTTCGACGCGACCCTTTCTCGAGGCATTGGAGAACACGAAGACGACGGTGAGGGGGTTTAGATGATATGTAGGGTAGCTTGGTTTGTTATGTATTTTATTTAGTTTTAAATTTTTATAAAAATTTTAATATATTAGAAAATATTTTTTTTTTTATTTTTAAAGTTTCTCAATTTATCGATGGATCTCTGTTGATCATAGAACAACATTATCAACACGCATCCGTTGAAACTTTTTAAACTTTTCTACAAAAAAAGAGAGCATTTGTGGGTAAGGTTTCCTTATGAAAAAATATCCCAAACCCTAACTACAACCCGACTAGAAAATCCAGACTTAGGGAACAACGCAACAACACTTGTTTCAGAGCCTTTTCTTGCTCTTTACAAGCTTTTTTTTTTTTTTGCTATGGTCGAGCATTTATGATCCTTTGGTTTCATACTTATCTTCGCTTCCTCTCCTTGTAGGGATCTATTGTAGTTTTTCTTCAGTGTTCTTTGACGTTCTCGTTGGGTTGTTTCTAATCCTTTCATGTCCATGTGGGAGTGTCTTTTCTTTGCTATTTTTTTATATTTTTCGCTCTTTGTTTGTCCTCGCGTGAATTGTGTTTGTTATAATATCTCGTCCTCATAATTCCCTCCTCCTTCATAAGGATTTGTTCTCAAATCAAGTCCTTCAGCAACATTGAAACGAGCCAAGTTACTATTTAATTGACTTTTGTAGGTGTTAGGTATGATACATTTCAAGGTTGTCCACTCCACATTTAGTCGTTTCTATTTATCTAGTGGTTCATTCTTCCAGAAACCGTCTTGGAAACACTACAATTAATTAGGAACAAAAATAAAAACAATATTACTTGATTTTTATGGAAACAACATCTCTTTTTGTGGAATCACGTTGATCTATTGAGATAACAAAAATTCATATTCTATCTTACTCTCAAAGGAAGGAATGTACCTCAAGCCACTCACATTCTCACACCTCTCGTCATCTGGTTCTATCACATGTTTGTCATCCACACGTACCACCATTATACATAGGTTTGGATAGTCTTTGATGTAATGATCTGGACTACAACATTCGAGGCATATAATGTCACAGTTACGCATAGGGCTTTTTTCGGTACCTAGTGCTCTTGGTCTGGATGACTCTTTTTAAGAGTCCTATACCCTTCGATGCCCTTACACCAGTTGTTGCGAACATTGATTTTCCTCGCTACGATAATGAGATGGTACAAATTTACATCTAATCACTACACACTCTTCATCCCATGATACTATTGGTTTCTTTCCATGCCACTTACATGAACGAGTGAGTTGATTCCACCATGTAAGCGTATACTCAATTAATTTCATTGAAACTAGCTTTACTTTTTTGAGTTTAGAATACTTATGGCAATTAAAACAAGTTTAGTTTTCTCTCTCACTGTAAGTATGTTTCTGCATCGCTTCGGCCAACGAATGTAGGAATTTCCATAATGTTACTAATATTACTATTGGTTATATTATGTGCTCGATGGTTGGGCCTCTATGGAAGACCGTACTTTTTGTATGGAACGTCGTAATACTTCTCTTCATGTATGCCAATGGGGTATAGATTACGAGGTACGTTCGGTTCCCTTCATGGTTTTTCTTGGCGAACACTGCATGCTGCAACTTCCTCACCTTGTTGTGGTATCCTGAAGTAGACACCTAATAGATAGCTACAAAACAACAAAGTTAACGAAAACAAAAAAAAAAGATTAATGAAAGAGAAGATGAACAAAGCTCACGATTCTCTCATAATGGTGTTTCGCTAAAACAAATTTCACTCGTTGTTCTATCTTTTCCACGATTTTTCTTATTCGATTTAGTTTAGAACTCAAGAACAAATTCAAAGTGAATTCTTGACGAATTCAAACTAAATCTTAACGCTACAAGTGTAAACCGTCGATACTAAGTCTAAGTTTCCTAAACTAAGACCGTTATATTTCCTATTTAGGACTTTTTTATTTTTTAATCTTTTTCCTTTTCATTTCTTCCTATTTAATCTCTTTTAATTTCCATTTCTTCCTCTTTCTGTTTTAGTTTTCGTGCCCTTTTCTTCCTTTTTGTTTTTATTTTTGTTCTTCCTATTTTTTCGTATTCTTTTTCATTTTCTTCTCCTTTCTTTTTGTTTTTTTTCCTTTTTATTTTATACCTTTTTTCTTTCTTTCCTAAAAATGATAAAAAAATTAAAACAAACTAAATTGGATCAAAGAAATAAATTTATCTAAAAAAAGTAAAATGATAGAAAGAGAAAATAACCTAAGAACGAGGTTTTGATACCACTTGATATGAAACTAGACTGACGTTTTAATGTTAGAAGGATGGAAACATACAAAAACCCCTAGCAACTTGATAATAGAACCCAAACCTTGTCTTCTCTAAGTAAAGATATTTTAAATCACAACTACAACTCGATTTTGAAAACCCTAGATTCAATGGACAACACCACAGTACTTGTGATCTAGTGTTGATAAGTCGGTGAATATTCAGAATCTCTCCAAGAGTTCAGTAGCTAAATCTTAAGAAATAGCATAGAAAATATACTCTCTGCTCATTATAACTTAATTTAAAATTTTATACAATAGGTCATCTATTTATAAGAACCAAAAAATAATAGAAAATTGAATAAAATAAACTAACTTAAGAAAAGTCGGTAAAAATGTTCGGTCGAGACCCACATAAGTCTTAATCCTAAAATCCGCAATACCAAAATGTACTGTTCAAGAGAAAATGTTCGTTCAAGTGTTTTCCTACTCTATCCGAGAAATTTAATGTTTTGGCTGCGCATTTTCATATCTTCTAGTTTCTTACTTCTCTCAGCCTCCTCTCCTTGTAGGGATCTATTGTAGTCTTTCTTAAGTGTTCTTAACGTTCTTGTAAGGTCTTTTTCCATCCTTTTATGTCCATTTGATCGAATAAGTATGAAAGATTCTTTGCCATGTCCCTTGTTGTTTATCCTCGTGTGATTTGTAGTGGATCCAGGATGTTTTCCTCATCACAAATAAATTATATGGAAGTACAACTTGATTCAAGACATCGAGCATGGGGACGTTAAAATCTAGAAAGTAGAAAAAAAGGAAAACACAATCAATCCACTCACAAAAGCACTTGTTTCAAAGAAGTTTGACCGCTAAAAGGCGAAGATTTGATTGAGAAAAGTGTTGTTTGGGACTAATTCTTATGTATTTTTTTAAAGTTGGAATTATGTAGAACAAGAAAACGGTTTTGTAATATCTGAAAAAAAAAATTTGATAAAAAGGCATTTTATTTTATCATTTGATAGTTGGAACCTAATGATGCAATGAATGGGGAAGTAATGTGGATGATGATTGGTTGACTTATGAGGTAGTGAAACAGAAATGGAATCGATGAGGGTGAAAAATGTATAGATTTTGATAGAACCTTCACCGAATTCTTGACCAATCATTTATAAATAGGTTTACAAGAAAAATACTATAGCAAATGGGACGTTAGAGACCTTTCAATCTCATTTAGTTTCCAAGAGGTATAGTCAACTCAAAGGGATTGACTATGAAAAAATGTTCTTCTTTATAGAAATTCTCAAGTGTGTTCAGATTCTACTAGCGATAGCGGTGTATCATGACTATGCAATATAGCAGATGGACGTAAAAACCATTTTTTGAATTGAGAACTCTACGAAGATGTTTATATGAATCAACCTGCGAGTTTCATAGTCTTGTCCATAGATAGTATGGCATTCAAAATGCGAAGGTCCATTTATGGACTCATTTAAGAAGATTAGTAAGAGCAACATTATTTTTTTAGTGTGTAGTCATTGAGAAATGAGTCGTATTGGGCCTAAGTGTAATATAGTTTCAACAGTTGGAATTTTGTAGAACTAGAATATGGTTTTGTAATAGTTGAACAATTTGTTTTAATAAAATTGTTATTTAGTTTGTCATTTAATGATTTAAATACATAAAGAATATATATGTGTGTATTGCATATGAGATATGTAACTAAGACATCATGATAAGGACATGATAAAGAGAGATGAATTTTGGTATATATTATTTACAGTATGTTCTTGATCGTGGGATAACTAATGTGACATTAGTTATGTAAATATATAAATATACATGTGACGGCTTTTATTGAATAGAAATTAGTATATTTATTTTACTAAGTCACATATATGGATGACACGTATCGGGATGTGATCATTTAACAGACGTAAAGTGAAATTTTGTAATTTTTAATTTACCATTAATCTGTCAATAAGATTTCTATGAAGTATCAGAATGTCAGATTTCCTAAACTTGAGATCAATAGTGAAATTGACATATTATTTTTCATTCTTTTATTCTAGATACCATATTTTTTAGTATGTTTGTTGAAAGGATATTCGAAATGATGAGACGCTTGTGCAATTGATATTTGATCAAGATGAGATCCATCAACTATTGGTAACAGTTTAAGCTCTATATTGTTCTTGATTTCAAATTTACATGTAATATAGTTGGTAATCTAGGGGTTCGATAATCAAATCATACCCTAGGATTATTCGTAGCTAGAGAAAAAAGGAAATATTGTATTGCCCTTCACTCGGCTTCAACAGAATAAAAGATGTTTATTCTTGCTATTTGGTCATTGTTGAGTGTTGCTAAAGACGTGCTCATTTCTCTTTGATTGTTGGGCAATCTACGTCGTAATCAATCATGTATTCTACTAGCACCAGAGACATAATTGATATAAGAATCGTCTATAGATAATGGATATCAGTTTCAGATTTCGATGTGTGATATACATGACGGTATATGTATGGAGATACGTGTAAAGGACAATTCTGTCTTTTTATTATATGTCCTAGGGTTTTGTAATCACTTCTATAAGTACTCTTGTAATCCCTCTCGTTAAGAATAATTCATTTTGTTATTCAATTCAACATGGTATCAAGAGCCTAAGAAACTCAAACGACAACCCTAAAAATATTTCTTTCAGCCGCCCACATCTCTTTTTTGAATTTCCAGCCGCCGCCTCCTCCTTCTTGCTCCACCGATGGCCAGCCACACCAACCCCTCCACCGCTCATCTCTCTGATGCGGCGACAACCTTTTATACCCAACACCCTCACAACACTCTTCTTACGGTGATTATGACCAACATTACCAAACTCACCCCTACCAATTTTCTCACATGGAGCGTTCAAGTCCGAGCCCTCCTTGAAGGCCACAACCTACAGTGTTTCATTGAGGACAATTCCGTTGTCCCTCCCGCCAAGATCTCCCGTGATGGTGTGTCTGTCGACAACCCCAATTTCCAGCCTTGGAATCAACAAGATCGCCTCCTATTTTTGGCTCTCTTTGGAGCCATCTCGGTTTCCCTTCAACTGCTCATTGCCCACGCGCCGTCTACCCTGGAGGCGTGGAAAACCCTCGCCAACACCTACGGCAAAGCATCTCGGGGTCATCTTCTCCAACTCCACGACAAAATCAAACGGTGCTCCAAGGGATCACAACCGATCGATGATTATTTGCGGGCAATCACATCCACCGACTATGAACTCGCTCTCTTAGGGAAATTGATTATCTCGTTTTCATACGTATTTCTTGCACGATTTAGGAGACGTTTTTGATACATATGTGATGTTTTACGTATGATTCCGTATCCGTTTTACTTGCTTTCGTGCTTTTCATGTTCTTACAGGTTTTTACGCGTATTTGGACCATTTTTGAGCTAAAGGAACATGCACGGAGCTAAGGAGCAACTTTGGGGATCATCACGGGACAAACGGGACGAGATTGAGCATGGAGAAGCCTCCACCCGGTCGGGTACAAGCCTTACACGATCGGGCAGAACCCACGGGGCTTTGGACAGGACAAACCACACGACTCGGGCAAGCACAGGCCCAAGCTGTTGCCTAGCACCCGAGCGGGCACAAACCTAGCCCCCGAGCGGGCATTGTACCCCAGCCAGCAGACCACGCGGGTAGCGGCCCGAAACCTCTAAAAACTTAAGTAAACTTAACTTAAAACATAAGGGAACTCATGGGACATTTTAGGCGAGATAAGCGAGGAGCATTGGAGATCAAGCACCACCACTTCGGTTTTGTTTGGTTTTTATGTTCCTTAGACTTTCTACTTTGTTTTTGTTTCTTTACAGACACATGAGCGAGTAGTTTGTTTGTTCTAGGAGAAGGGATTAGCCCTTGGCTATCCCGAGACCGCTTTTGATCTATTTTTAATGCATCTTCCCGTTCTAGTTTATCTATTCTCTATCTGAGTGCTTTAATTTACTTGTGTTTGCGTTGATCACGTAGATGCAGGGATTAGGATAAGGACCGAAAGGAGAATTCTAGTCCTAGAAAATCAGGTTTAGAACAACCGAGGTTAGGTCACGAAAGTAGGGTAGCAACGGTTGAGGGTGAACGGGTGAATCGCACAGTCTATGGGATTAGTTCAAGGTGTCAGCCACGAAAGTAGGGGGCAGCTTGTCTAGATCACGTGTCTATGCCTTGAGAGAGGGTAGATATCATGTTAGGATCGTCCGCCTTAGATAGCTTTAACTGGCATTGCATGATAGATAGGTTGATCGTTGGTTTCGGTAGTCTTGTGGTGAAACCGGATTCCTAGGACGTTTGTCTCATCGTTAGAACCCAAGTAGTTTAGTTACTTTCAGTATTTCATTCCTTATTCACCTTCTTTCGTTAGCAAGTTTGATTCGTAATTCGGGTTTAGGTAGTGTTGCGTAGTAGATTAACCTAAAATACTACACACGTGCCGTGCACTTACGGGTAGTTTAGGTTATTTTATTTAACTCTGATACGCATCATATGTCCATTGATATTTGACATTTTTTAGTAGCAGGGGTCGAGCGTATCTTTTAGAAGAATTTTGTTGCACAAAAGCGAAAGATTGATTGACTGCTCTGCCTGAGAAACTTCTCAATAAATTTTGAGAAACCAACTTCAATATGGTCGTGTAGCCTCAATAAGGAGAATCATTTATCTCATAGACACTTTCATTTCTTGGTGTTAGAACGACTTTTTCTGTAAAATAAACGTGAATGATTCAATGAATTGTAATGTTGAATCCACAAGTAGTTGTAGTGGATCATCTATGAAGTGCAATAGTAATTTTCTATCGAAGAGGATTTTTCCGCTGCCACTATACTTGTCCAATTTTTTATTCCTTTTACATGTCGTGCCATTCCCTACATCCAATAACTTATTACCAAACTCAGACTCCTGTCGTCCTAGGTGTATATTTTGTGTTAATGTAAGGGATATGGCATGACTGCCATAGGTGAAAACGACTAATGGATATTAGCACAATGTCAGCTTTGCCCTCTCGGGTTATCGATACGATATATCAGAAATCCCGACCAAGGAGAACTGTTTTCTTACCAAAAGGTTTTTCATCTGCTTCCTCATCATTTATAGATATAATATCTTTTAGAGTTTGATCCATCACATCAAATGTGTGGCGGTGTGAATTTCCTTGTTTGATGTCACACGTTGATCCTTCATGCACATTTAGTGGAATTTTGAAGCGTGAATGCACAATTCTGCCCCTGAAAGAAATAGTGTTGTTATGTATGATGATGCAACTGTTATTACAACTTTTCCTTCCAATCCGATCTGCATAATAGTTGTCCTATACATGATTATTTTGCTCGTTCAACCTAGCCAATAGATTAAAACAGTCTCCATTATTGATGTTCTTGGGAATCCATAACTTGCTCATAAATCCGCAATTGTTCCTTATTAATGGTCCCTAGAAATTTTCTATCATCCACATTGAACTGGAATTCTTGTCATAACATGGTATTTGCGATGTCATCCAGTATGCTTTTATCTGGTGTCGACATGCCAGAGTAGTTAGTCAATGACTTCTCATTTCTGCACAATAGTTTATCTAACTCTATAAGAGTGTATTGCTGAAGATCAGCCTCGAACAATTGTATATCAATAAATCTAAAATAATTTCCAGCAAAACAACCAGCAATTCCAGCAAGCACAGCAAGCTCCGCAAGGCCCTCAACCTCCTCAAGCCGTTTCATCAAACCTAGAGGGGGTATTGCTCGAATTTATGAAGAAGCAGGAGCAGCAACAGAAGAAGCATGAGCAGCAACAACAGGAGCTTAGATCTCAGATGGAGTCTCTGAGCACTCATGTGAAGATGAAGCAGGAACAGCAACAAAATGAGCTTAGATCTCAGATGGAGTCTTTGAGCACTCATGTGAAGATGTTGGAAAACTCCATTGCACAACAGGCCGCCTCATCCTCTCGGAATCCAGGACAGCTTCCCGGTAAGCCCGATCTTAACCCGAGAGAGCATGTGAACGCTATAACCTTGCGCAGCGGTAATGTGCTTACGAATCCACCCCCAAAAGAGCACGAGAGAGTTGCTGGAAAGTCAGTAGACAAGGGAAAAGGTATTGCAAATGAGGGAGGAGCTGATTCCGAAACAGAAAAACCGTATGTGGCTCCACCGGCGTACAAACCCCCGATACCGTTCCCGCGGCGTTTGGTGAGCAGCAAAAACGAGCCAAGGTACGCACGATTCATAGAAATACTTAAGAAAATTCAGATTAACATACCTTTTGTAGAAGCTCTCCAACAAATGCCCACGTACGCCAAATTTCTCAAAGAAATTCTGTCCAACAAACGGCGTATCGAAGAGAGTGAGACGGTAGCACTCACCGAGGAATGCAGTGCCATTCTTCAAAACAAGCTGCCCCCGAAGTTGAAGGACCCAGGGAGCTTCTCCATTCCATGCACAATAGGTAATCTTGATATTGATAAAGCATTGTGTGATTTAGGAGCAAGCGTGAGCCTCATGCCACACTCGGTCTTCAAGCGGATGAACTTCGGTGATCTTAAACCTACCAAGATGTCTCTCCAACTCGCTGATCGTTCGGTAAGATATCCGGTGGGGATTGTTGAGAACATTCCCACCAAGGTAGGTAATTTATGTATTCCCGCTGATTTTGTTGTACTTGACATAGAAGAGGATGCTAGGATACCTATTATACTTGGTAGGCCTTTCTTAGCTACTGCAGGTGCGATGATAGATATACAACAAGGGAAACTTTCCCGCCTATGTATCGGAGACGAAACGATTGAATTCAACTTGTCCAAATCCATGAACGGACCCTCCATGAAGGAGTCTTGCTTTCGCATTGACTTGCTGGACGAGCTAACGAACGACACGTTTGATCAAGTAAGTATTTCCGATCCACTCATTAGATGTTTAACTCAAATTTTCGAAGATGTAGGTCTTACCGGCGAAGAAGCTGAGGCGTACGCAGAATTCATGAGTGCTGTTCAAACACTAAGCAACGCCCCACGTGAGAAGATAACACACGAAGTACAAGCTGACTTCGCAGTGGAGAAGGCACCCAAACTCGAGTTGAAGCCGCTGCCCTCTTCTCTTCGGTATGAGTATCTCGGACTTAATGATACATATCCTGTTATTGTTAATGCTGACCTGAGTGTAGATGAGACGCAAAGGCTGCTGAAATGCTTGAGAAATAATAGGAAAGTGATCGGATATACCATCGAGGATATCAAGGGTCTAAGCCCTTCGTTATGCATGCATCGGATTCTCATGGAGGACGGGCATAAACCGTCAATTGAAGCACAAAGGCGGCTGAACCCCAACTTAAAAGAGGTAGTGAAAAAGGAGATTCTTAAACTTTTGGATGCAGGTATCATATATCCCATCTCGGACAGCGAATGGGTGAGCCCCATGCATGTCGTGCCCAAGAAAGAAGGAATGACGGTAGTACGCAACGAAAACAACGAGCTGATTCCAACAAGGACCGTCACGGGATGGAGGATGTGCATAGACTACCGCAAGCTCAACAAAGCAACGAGGAAAGATCACTTCCCTCTCCCATTCATCGACCAAATGTTAGAACGGTTAGCGAATCATGCCTATTTTTGTTATTTGGATGGATATTCTGGTTTCTTTCAGATTCCCATTCACCCTCAAGACCAAGAGAAGACAACTTTCACGTGTCCTTATGGGACATTCGCCTACCGACGTATGCCTTTTTGGCCTCTGCAACGCTCCGGCTACTTTCCAGCGTTGTATGATGGCAATCTTTTCTGATTTGATCGAACATATCATGGAAGTATTTATGGATGATTTCTCGGTTTATGGTTCTACATTCGATGATTGTCTTGTTAACCTTTCTAGAGTGTTACAGCGATGTGAGGAAGCGAACCTTGTTCTAAATTGGGAAAAGTGTCATTTCATGGTGAAGGAAGGTATCGTGCTCGGACACATGATCTCCTCACGGGGCATAGAAGTCGACAAAGCCAAGATTGAGGTAATCGAGAAACTTCCTCCACCTATTTCGGTTAAGCAAATTCGTAGCTTCCTAGGGCATGCAGGTTTTTATCGGAGGTTCATCAAAGACTTCTCGAAGATCACAAAACCATTGACGGAGCTGGTGGCCAAAGACGCCACATTTGAATTCTCCCAAGAGTGCCACGATGCCTTCAACACCATCAAGAAAGCACTGGTTTCGGCGCCCATCATTCAGCCACCTGATTGGAGCCTTCCATTCGAGATTATGTGTGACGCTAGCGACTACGCTGTAGGCGCTGTCCTAGGGCAGCGAAGAGACAAGGTCTCTCACGTCATATCCTACGCTAGCAAGACACTAGATGACGCCCAAATCAACTATGCCACAACCGAGAAGGAGCTCCTTGCCGTCGTCTTAGTGCAAATTGTGTATGTTCATAACTATGTCTCTCATCATCTTCAATCCTCTAAGAGTTAGTAGATTATATTTGTTTATTTAAAATTCAATAAAATCGAAAATTTAGAAAAATAGAACTAAATATCATACTTTAATTGTTAAAATTGTACTTTTGACAAGGGGTTACTTCAAAAATACAATTAATATGCTATTAGGAATTCAATCATAACTTCAACTTTACATTTATAATATTAATAACCCGCATTGCCTTTGTCTTTAAATCGACAGTTTCTTCTCTCCTCCAAAGCATCTCGATTTCCCTTCTCTCTCCTTTGTCATGAAAAAGTTTGCATTTCCCCCATCAGATTCAGAGCGAGTAGCTTCAAATCGGTATCAGATTCAGCGCGAATAGGTTGAAATCGTTTGTTGTAAAAAAAAGTTTGGAATTAGGTAATTTCCGCAGAAAAACCTGTATATTTAGTGAGTTTTGAGTTTGGATTTAAGTTTTTATAATGCGAGTAGTTAGTGATGTTTGTGAGGAGAAAATGGTGTTTTTCGTGTTTCTTTTGTGAATTCGATATCTAAAAGTAAAAGTTGAGAAACCTGAGTGAGTAGTGTGTACTATGTATAGATTCAAATCTTTAGAAAATGGTGTTTTTTGTGTTTCTTTTGTGAATTTGATATCTAAAGGAAAAGTTGAATAATCTGAGTGAGTAGTGTGTAATATGTATAGATTCAAATCTTCGATTGTCAAAATGAGCCTTACAGTGTTGTAGTTAAAACAAGTCACTGAGTCAAATGGTCATAATGAGTCACAAGGTCGCATTGGATCATAGAGTCACATGGTCGTATTGGGTAACAAAATCTCATCAATTCGTACGATCGCCTCGGATCATAGCATATTGAAATACATGGTCGTAGTGGATCACAAAATATCCTATAAGAAAGTATATTTCTATAGTCCTCCAAATAGTTTGACATACCAACAACTTATTGATGAGTTATGCGTAGAGATCATGGTGGGCAAAAATATAACGAATTTGAAGTTAAGATATTTTCCCAATATTTTTCAAAATAAGAAGCCGGCGTATAAAATGAATGAAAAACATCTTATTTGTTAACTGTTGATCGAAAAAAAGGAATTCAATGTAGCGATAGAATCGGTAAGTGTGAAGTGTGAAATGAAAACTGAGAGGGAAGTTGAACCGCTAACTCCTTTTTTTGGAAGCATTGTCAGATGAGGTGAGAATGGAAGTATTGTAGATTATGAGAATTGTGGTATTGTAGGTTCAAATAACAAAAGTAAGGTTAGGATCAATCCGACACGACAGAAATAATAAATATTTTGGATTTGGATAATTTTGATAATAAACATTCCAGTGGGTTAAGAGAAGATTGAGCAAAAGTAGACATGGAAAATGAGAGATCAGAGATGAATGTGATGTAGGGAATGGTGGTGGTTGTGCTATGAATTTGTCGTTCATGAAGTTATGGTTTGTGACAATAATGAAGCTGATACCGATGTGCCAACATAGCATAAGAATAGTGATGCTGAAAATAAATTTGCCATGGTAGTTTACGAAAAGCCAAGCAACTGAAATTTAGTCTTCGAACTTGAAAATGGATTGCAACCTAAAATTGAGCAAGAATTTGATACCAAGGAGGATGTACATTCATTTTTTAGGAAAGGTTCACTCGAAGCTTCTTTTTTATATGCCACATTGAGTTATAATTCGAAGGTGTGCGAAGTACGATACAAGTTTATCGAAAGTTGTTGTAAGTGGAACTTACACGTGGTAGTAACTCCGAATTCCAAATGGTTCAGTGTGAGAACACACTATCACATTTATAAGTGTTCAAGTATATCTACATCGATAGAAGCTATAAAGGGTATTGTGCAATTGGTTAAAGATTATTTGAAAGAGGAATATACCAGGAAATATGAAACACCTCAAACAAAAGAATTAATGGCTTATGTAAAAGCAAATACGGTGCTAATGTGTTGTATTTGATGGTATTTGATAACATCAAGCTTGAGGAATAGTTGACAGAGAGAATCATGATTCATGGACATGGTTTATGTCCAGGTTGAAAGAGGTGATACTAGATGAATGTTATGTCGTTGTGGTATCTGATTGCCATAAACGCTTGATAAAATTAGTCAAACAAGTGTACAAAGAATCTGATCATAGTTTTTATGCGAGGCATATATCGCGAAACATAAAATGCTACATTAATAAAATCCAACGTAGAAAGAGTTCAAAGGGTGATACTATGACATAAATGTTCTTCAAATGTGCAGCACCATACACGGTGAACAAATTTGAACAGCTATTTTAGAATTTGAAGGCCATGTACAAATATAACTTTTGTGATTGTTGTGACCTTTGTGGTCTTTGCGCAAGTATTCTAATGTTTCAAAGTATTTGGAGAAAGAATAACTTGATCCCATTAAGTGGGGAAGATTTAAATTTAAGGGTGCTATTTGAAGCAAAATTTAGTAGGAGGTCAAATCAAATCAAACTAATTTTTTCATGTTAAACGGAGAAGAACTCAATATTATAGAGAATAGAGAGGAGATAATATCAAACTGAATCGAAGCACAAAAAACAACTGGATATATATAAATAACTTAAAACGAACATGGTTTGACAATCGTTGTCGGGGAAGACCATCATGATCAATGATAGGTCTATAACTAGGATGTTTATCCCACTCCTCGTCAGCTTTTTCTTTCATAGCAACATGCTCCACCATTCTAAAAATTTCCGAAACATCATCATGAACAAAACTATGGCAATGATGTTATATACTGCTAAAAGAAAAACAAAGATATAGAGCAAACTATCGAGGACAGACATGCCAGCAGACTTCTGATCAATGACACAAAAATCACGATAGAAAAACATAATAGACCTTCACAGATTTTAATCTCACCGCTGATATCTTGTTGGTGTTTGGGTAAATTGAATTGCCTTTAATTTTCCTTCAAGTAGAGACCTTTCGCGCAGTGCAGCAATAGCTGCTGCAACACGAGAGACATATGTCACCTCGTCATCGACTTAACATTCATCCTTCAACCTTGAAGTGTTCTCAAATGGCTCGCCAGGCTTCACGTCCTTGCTTCTGGAGTTTGCATCATTTGAAATCCCGTAAACTCCACAAGATTTAGGTTTAGAATTTACCATTATAGTTCCTTCATACTGAAACATCATTGTTGGGGAAGCCGATTCTATTATGCACTACTTAAACATGTCTAAAGCAAAAACTTGGCATTTCCTTCTCCATACAAGACTTCCAGTTGAGAAGCTAACCATGTCGATACTTGACCCAAGACTGTGCACTCCAACCCTCTACTTTTCGAACTCAAGACGTGCTTATTTCCCTTTAATTCCTCGAAATCAGCATCAAACTCTACTGTACACGTGCTTCCTTCACAATTTCTCTATTGTTATCACGTTTCACATTCTCTACAAAACGGATAGTGAATAAGGCGAAGAATAACGTAGAGGAGGTTAGATTACCCGATACCTCCAACAATAGGCGATTGACTTTGAATCCGCTCCATGGGAACACACAGCAACAACGTTTCCTACCAGAGAAAAAGGATAAATCAATTTCACATAGCATCCACAGAGATAGAGAGAGCGATAAAGAGAGAGAAAGAGATATGATAGGAAGAAGAATAAACAGTGGACGAAAGGAAGACTTTCGACAAACGATGTCTATTAACCGAAATGAAATTAAAGCTCATAATCAAAACATCATAAAAAAATTCAACTCATAGGTCACTAACCATTGTCCGGTTATTCAATCTCCATGTTTTCGTTTGACGCTCTATCTCCTAGGCGCGAACCCTGGATTGTCTAAATAGGACGGTGATGTTCTTTTTTGGTAGTATAAATATCCTCTTCTTCATCGTTTTGCTTGGAATACTCGTTTAGTTCATTGTCCTCTTCGTCTTCATGTCTTTTTTTCTTCTTCCCGGTGTTGTCACCTGACGCGATCCCGACTGAATCGACGCTCTAGACTTGGTTAGTGATGGATATGCCTTGCTGCAACGGATTGCACAAGGGTGTGGGGAGCGAGTGGTCACACGAGAGTTGCGGAAGGCTCTCGATTTACCGAGTTCGTCTTCAATGGATATGACGCACCAAGGAAGAACGAATGGATCGTTGGATATGACACACCAACGAATAGGAAGCTGGATATTACGCACCAACAACCAAAGAACTCACAAAGGAATTCAAGATGAAATCAAGATTGATTCAAAGGTAAAATTTCAAAAGTTTGATTGATTGTTTTTCCATAGGTGGCCGGCCATAAGTAGATACAAACAAGAAGGAATTCAAAAATTACAATAAATGCTAGGTCTTCATGCAAAAGCCCTAATAAATGCATTGGTTTCTTTAAACAAGAAGATAAACTCCTTGTTGGCCGTGCACACGGGGATGCGTCCTTCTTGTGTCTCATTTCGGGTAATTAATTAGGTCGCGGGAAAATAAGTGACTTGCGGCCTCGTTAAAAACCCGTCGCCGGGAAACCCGGTGGGACAAAACCGACGAGGGGAAAAGAGTACACGCGGGTCACTTTACCTAATCAATGACCGTTGCGGGTTGAGCTTCGGCTTGAATGACGTTCTTTAGGCTCGTGACTTCACGTGAACTAGCATACTCCTCATGAGCGTGGACGGACGTGAGGATCCCGATAATAGCTTCCTTGAGCTTCCCGGCCTTGGCTCGGGTCATGGGACCGGCGGGTATGATCAAGGCATCCTCTTCTAGAGCTCGAGCTCGGTTCACGGGACCGACATATTTTGACCTAATGGCATCTCCGGTTGCGTTGGAGGTGGTCGCGTCTCGGTCCACAGGATTGGCATCTCGGGTCGCGGAATCAGCGTCTCGGGTCGAAGAATGGCAGGTTGCAGCCTCGGCATCTCGGGTCGCAGGGATGGCGTCTCGGGTCGCGGCGATTCCCTCTTCTTCCTCTCTACGGGTTGCGTCCTCCTCAGTGTTGTTGGTCGCGTCTTCAGCGTCCTTCGGGATCATATCATCACCCGTCTTCGAGCAAAATCCAGAAGCTCAGAAAACCAATATCAAGTAGAGGAAACACTTGGGATTTAAAAAAAATAGATCATGGCAAGAAGCTTTTCAATGCATTATCTCCCTCGCTCGTAGATCCTTGTTGCCCTTGCCATGGGTTCGACATTCGCCCTTATCCTTCGCGGTGGACGTGTTCCAACGCATGACTCTTTCGCTTGTCTTTGCAGCCAACTTAATCAGTAGGAATCCATCTATTACTGGATTCAGGAAATGAAATGGCTCGGGAAGATGAAAAAGGGATGCATTGGATTTGGATATGTTGAATTTAGTTTCCTTGTTTTTCAGATGCATTGTTACGCTTTTTTTTAAAACTTATACTGACGTGGCGAGTTGATGTAGAACATTGATGATATTTGGCAGTTTAGGGAGTGGATAAAGAAGATGAAAGGATAAAGAAGATGAAAGGATAAACAAGATGAAAGGTCAGGAGGGAATACATTAACGACATTTTTCTAAAAACTCTTCAAGCTTACGTGTTGGACTGAAAATATAGAAAAAAAACATGCTTTTAATATACATGATTTTCCTTTGAATTATCTTATACCCTTACTATAAACTTTCCGACCCTAAAATGAATACTATAATATTTCTAACCATATTTCGAACACTTTATTATGATAATTTTTAGATTTTTTTGCAAAAAAATGTCGAATTTTGAATGTGTTCAATTTGTAACCACTTATTTATTGATCATTGTGTGCCAGGGATACAATATATATATATATATATATGTGTATATATATATATATTGTCGCTTCTGATTCCCTTTTTGGAATTTTAATTACTTGGAATATATAGACTTTATTTGTTTATTTGTTTTTGCGGATGTAAAAACAAGTGCTTGAAGTTTCATAAAAGGGAGAATATCAGAAATGCTCTCTTAGGGCTAAAACACTTCAAAACTATCCTCCTAAATCTGATGAAAAAAAATTGGAGAAAAGACATATGTGCCCTTATGTTTTGTTAATGAAAAACACATACAAAGGAGGGAAAAACACATACAAAGAAATGAAAGGTAAATATGAGAGGAAGGAAAACAAAAATTGAGAGGAGGTAAACAAAGTAGAGAGCTATTTCTTTTCATTTTCGAGTGTTTCCCTTCCATTTTCGAATGATTTCCTTCCATTTTTGAGTGATTTCTTTCTATTTTCGAGTTATTTCCTTCCATTTTGAGTGTTTTGCAGCAATTTTCGAGCGATTTCCAACAATGTTTCAGTCATTTTCAGTGATTTCCAGCA
>CM071861.1:4836101-4846609 GCA_036759665.1 Gynandropsis gynandra | reverse complement strand
GTGCTTGTTGTAGCTTTTCGGTTTTTCCTCCTCTATTTATAACGAAAAATAAATGGACTGCTACAATCCAGAAAGACAATAATTTCAATGTGGCATTGGTAAAATAAAAAGCATAGCTAGAACCTGGAAAAAGCAGTAGTCTGACATTGAAAAGACTAGTCGAAAGGGTCGAAATGGTCGGAAGGGTCGCAATGGTCGGAAGGGTCGCACGGGTCCAACATATTTTGATTTGAGCTGTATTTTCAAAATTTTATTCATATTATTTGTAAATAATTTGTAAATAATAAATTAGTATCGCAGGGGTCCAAGGGTCGCAGAAGGACAAGGGTCGCAGGGGTCCAAGGGTCGCAGAGGAACAAGGGTCGCAGAGGGATAAAGGTCGCAGGGGTCTAAGGATCGCAGAGGGACAAGGGTCGAAGAGGGACAAGGGTCGCAGGGGTCCAAGGGTCGCAGAGGAACAAGGATCGCAGGGTCAAACTGGATCGCTGGGTCGAACTGGGTCGTAAGGTCGCAGGGGTATTTTGGGAATATCAACATTTATAAGGGTATTTTTGAAGTTAAAAATTTTTTCTTTTTTCGGGGAGGGTATTTTCAAAGTGTTTTAGCCCTACGAGGGTATTTTTGAAGTTACCCCATTTCGGAAGGGGTTATTTCTTTTGACACATTAACAATCCGAAAATGGCTGGGCCCTCACAAGGTAGTGGATTGTTAACACAAGCTGTAAGGTTTGGGTAAATTTTTATATTAATCCATGAACACTGTACAGAGGTCTTTATTTAGGAAACAAATTAACCTAAAAACAAAGTATGGAAAGAAGCACATATGGAAAGATATATGCAAAGATATATGTAGTATAAAATCCCGAGATGTATGCCTAGCACACAACCCGTAACTTCCGCAATATCCCCTCAAGTTGGAGCGTGAAGTTCGAAAACGTCCAACTTGGCCAAGAAAATTGTGAATTCTTTCATTCTGAGGGCTGATCATCTCGCTTTTTACACGATTCTCGAATGATTTTAGAGATGTTTATGATGATAATTGTGATGTTTACGTGTGATTTTATATCCGTTTCACTTGTTTCGTGTTTTCATGTTCTTATTGGTTGCAATGTGTATTTGGTTCGTTTCAGAGCTAAAGAAAATACATGAGATAAATACAAGCATCGAGGATCACAACGGAGCAAACGAGATGAGAACCAGACAAGGCATGACCGAGCAACTGTTGCAGCACGACCGGGCACACAACTCAGCACGACTGAGCATGCAATAAAGAAGACAGCACGACCGAGCATGAGCAAGAGCACGGCTGGGGAGCAAACCATCATGAGGAGCACGGCCGAGCAGTCCATGATGCACGACCAGGCTTAAGTCAAAAACCACCATGCACGGCCGGGCACGACATGGAGCACAGTTGGGCTCTTTTGCAGCAAATATCCCGAGAGTTCTCCACGGCCCGGGAACACAAGGAGCACGGTCGGACAACTCTCTTGGTAGTGAGCACGATCGGGCATGTTAGAGTGCACGGTCGGGCTCTTTATAATGATTTTACCCCCGAGACCTTTGGATGACCCGGCCATGAGCATAGCACGGTCGGGAACTTGGAGAAGTTGTTCTAAAAACATGGAAATGATGCATGCCCGACCAGGCTGCACACCATGCACGGTCGGGCATGACTTGGTAAGCCGTTCGTTTTGAGTGGAAATAAACACGGAAATAATTCAAATTTTGAATTACAAGACGTCAAGGGGACATAATAGACATCAATCATCCATTATTCATCATTCATTCATCATCCATCATAGGAGAGAATCCTCTTTTCGGGAGACGCACAAGGAGATGGGAAGATCGAATCGGGACTACGCCTCGTTTGATATTCCATGCTCCTTACTCTATCTATTTCATTTCTGTTGGTTGGCTTCAAACTCATGACCGAGTAGTTGATTTTTTCTAGGAGAAGGGATCAGCCCATGGCTATCCCGGAACCTCTTACGATTTATCTTCGAATGCAATTTCCCGTTTTGTTAATCTATTCTTTGTCTTAGCATTGAATGTCTTGTATTTACGAAGGTAAAGTAGATGCATGTGTTAGGGATTAGGAGAAGGACCGAAATGAGAATTCTAGTCCTAGAAGATAAGACATAGAACAACCAAGACTAGGTCACGAAAGTAGGATAGTAACAGTTGAGAGTTAATCGGATGAATCATAGATCATATGGTTTTAGTTTGGGGTATCAGCCACGAAAATAGGGGATAACTCGATTAGATCACATTTCTATGCCTTGAGAGAGTGTAGGAATTAAATTAGGATCGGGTGCCTTAGATATCTTAATTGGGAATGCATGATTAAATAGATCGATAGTTGGTTTCAGAAGCTTAGCGGTGAAACCGAATCCTAGAACGTTTGTCTCATTGTTAAGAACTCATTAGTTTACTGCATTTTCATTATTTCATCCTAAAACCGACATTTCATCGTAGCAAATTTGATTCTAGTTTA
Source organism: Gynandropsis gynandra (assembly GCA_036759665.1). Taxonomy (NCBI): domain Eukaryota; kingdom Viridiplantae; phylum Streptophyta; class Magnoliopsida; order Brassicales; family Cleomaceae; genus Gynandropsis; species Gynandropsis gynandra. The sequence continues at coordinate 4,844,116 of CM071861.1, read as the reverse complement.
ATCTTAGTTTGTATTGCGTGGTTCCTATGGGATCGACACCTAAAGTACTACACATGTATCGTATACTTGTGGGTAGTTTAGGTTAATTTAGTTTAACTTGAAACGCATCAAATTTTTTACGCCGTTTCCGGGGACTATTTGTCAACACGTCTTAGATTCGGATTTAGAGTCATTCTTGTTTTTATTTTCTTTTCTTTTATTATTTCGACCTAATTCCTTTTGTTTATCCTTCGTTGGTGTAAGACCAAATCTCAAGGTACTTCGAGCTTGCTTCGAATCGACCCCGAGATCGAGAAAACTTATAGAAAGTCGAAAAAGGGCAAGGAAGAAGGGAAGGTAGACTCGACCGATAAACAAACGATGGAAAATCAAAATAGTATGTTGGACGGTCATGGACAACCCTAATTACCCGTTGGTAATATGGGACAATTACAGCAACAACCACTCGCGCCTCAATCGCGAGAACCACAGGCTCCTCCACCACGGTGACTTCGTGATTACGTGTTACCGAATATGAGAAACGTCCAAATTTCCATAAGGACGCCCGTTGTTGCTAGAGAGAAATTCGAGATTAAGCCCGCAATGATCAACATGCTTTATCAGAAGCAATTCATGGGCAGAACTCACGAAGACCCCCCATCAGCACTTAGAAACTTTCTAGAGCTTTCAAGCACATTCAAGATACATGGAGTCTCGGACGATGTGATTTTGCTACCTCTCTTCCCTTTCTCAATTTGGGGATGAGCGAAGACTTGGCTGCAATCTCTTCTCGCTGGTTCGATCACTACTTGGGACCAGCTCTGCACATCACCTATCACGATTCTTTCCTCCGAGCAAGACGATTCAAATGAGGGGGAAATCACGATGTTTAGATGCAGAGAGGGTGAAACTTTATTTGAAGCATGAGGAAGATTTAAGTATCTTTTGCAGATGTGTCCACATCACGGTTTAGAGAAATGGTACGTGATCCAAACCTTCTACAACGGGATCATGGATGAGCATAGGACGATGTTGGATAACGCTGCTAGAGGATCATTCATGGACCTAAATGTAGAGGAGGCATACGAGCTGATCGATAATCTCGCCATGAACCACACTATGTGGTCCACACCGAGGAGTATGTCGAACAAGACACGAGGTCTTTATGAGGTAAATCAAAGTAGATCGATGGGCAATGCAGCAAATGCCTTATACTGTGTGAATTGCGGAGATACAAAACATGTAGCTTATCATGCACGGTGCAAGAAGACATTGAACAAATGAATTACACCCAGCAGCAAGGAAACATGCAATTTGGGAACACCTACAACCCAAATTGAAGGAACCACCCGAATTTCTCGTATTGAACGACTCAACTGGTGAAGTATTCGGGATTTCAGAAAAAGTAGCAATCGTACCAGCAAGATACTCAGCAATTTCAGCAAGCTCAGCAAGCACCTCAACCTCCTCAAAGTCCTTCGTCAAGCCTTGAGGCGGTAATGCTTAAATTCATCAAATGAACAAAGGCAACAACAATCATTTCAAGCCAAATTCAATGAGGATATGGGAGCAGCGATTAGTGAGCTCATAACTCAGATGGAATCTTTGAGCAAGCATGTGAAGATCTTTGAGAATTCCATAGCGTAACAGGTTGCCTCATCCTCTCGAAAGCTCGGAGAACTCCCCAGAAAATCCGATCTAAACCCGAGAGAGTACGTCAACGATATTACTTTGAGAAACGATGAAGTGACTGAGAACCCGCCCTCCATAGAGCAAGAGAGAGTTGCATGAAAGTCAACGGATAAAGGTAATGGTTTTATCGCGATCATGGAAGGGGTTGAACCAGATTTAGAAAATTCGTATGTTACTCCATCGGCGTACGTACCTCCTATATCGTTTCCTGGACGGTTGATGAGCAACAAGAATCAAGAGAGAGTAGGCAGATTTCTACATGGCCTCAAGAAGCTCGACATCAACATACCGTTTGTGGAGGCCCTCCAAACAAATGCCTAATCATGCCAATTTTCTCAAGGATGTTCTTTCCGAAGAGAGGCATATCAAAGAGAGAGAGAGACTGTAGCACTCATCGAGAAATGCAGCGCCATTCTTCAAAACAAGCTACCCCCGAAGTAAAAGGACCCCGAACGCTTTTCCATTCCATGCACCATAGAAAACATCGACATTGACAAAGCCTTGTGCGATTTAGGAGCAAGCGTGAGCCTCATGCCACATTCGGTATTCAAGCGGATGAACTAGGGAGATCTCAAACCTACGAAGATGTCTCTACGACTCGCGGATCGTTCGGTAAGATATCCGATGGGAATTGTTGAAAATATTCCCACCAAGGTAGGTAATTTTTGCATTCCCGCTGATTTTGTTGTACTTGACATAGAAGAATATGCTAGGGTACCTATTATTCTTGGTAGACCTTTCTTAGCTACTGCAGGTACCATGATTGACGTACAACAAGGAAAGATCTCCTTACGTGTCGGAAATGAGAAGATAGAGTTCAACTTGTCCATCTCCATGAACGGGCCTTTCTTCACGGAGTCGTGCTTTAGAGTTGATTTGGTGGACGAGTTAGCAAATGACACGCTTGATCGATTAAGTATTTCTGATCCTCTCGAGAGATGCTTGAAGAAGGTTTGCAGGAACGCCAGACTTACGGATGAAGAATCCAAGCTCTACACGAAATTCATGAGTGCCATTGAGGCACTACAGGACGCCCCACATGAGGAGACGCCGCACGAAACACTTACTGATTTTGTACTAGAGAATGCGTCTAGGCTTGAACTCGAACATCTCCCTTCTTATATTCAGTATGAGACACGAAAGCCACCCATTCATCTAAAGAAGTATAGAAGAGTGAGCCCTTCATTATGTATGCATGGAATGCTTATAGAGGACAGCCACAAACCCTCCATCAAAGCTCAAAGAATGCTGAACCTGAATTCGAAAGAGGTCATGGAAAAAGAGACTATAAAACTTTTTGATGCAGATATCGTTTATCCTACCTCGGTAACAAATGGATGAGCCACGTGCATGGCGTGCCAAAGAAAAGAAGCAATGATAGTAGTGCACAATGCGAACGACGAACGCCCTAAAGGATGGCATGACACGAAGATCCTACCTCATAACTTTCAGCCCTGTGACTTAGTTCTACTTTTTAACTCCCGTCTGAAGCTTTTCCCGGATAAACTACGTTCCCGTTGGTCTGGTCCTTTTCAGGTAAAAGAGGTATTCACGTATGGAGCAGTAGAACTATGGATCAATACGAGCGGAACATTCAAAGCCAATAGACAGTGTCTAAAGCTCTATCAAGCCGCTCAACCGATCGAAAGTGGAAACTCCATTTCCCTATTCGATCCACCTGTCGCGAACACATGAGGCATGGAGACGTCAAGCTTAACGACGTTAAACAAGCGCTTTCTGGGAGGCAACCCAACACTTTGTTTTCTTTTACGTAGTTTTTTATTTTCGGACTTGGTTTATTTAAAAAACATAAAAAGGACCTAAAACCGTGACTTCACCTTTCTTATCCTCCATTGGACCTTCACGTCGAGGACGCCATTCAATTTAAGTTTGGGGCAGCAGCTCACGTTTTCTAGGTGATTCCTTTTCATTTTCTTTTGTTTTTCTTTCGTAGTTCTTAGCTTAGTTTTAGTTTGTTTTTGTTTTCATGAGTCATAGTCGTCCCAGGCACTTGTCTAGTGCCATGTTTTGAGATGAACCTTGAACCTCAGATGCTTAAGAAGTTGGCATTTTCCGTTATATCTTGCATGTTAGAGCTTATTATTCGGTTGAATAGGGAATAGGTCGTAAGTCTTTCGGAATCCTAGTATTGCTTATGGGAGGTTTAGACGAGATTGCTAGGCTAGTTTCTTCTTTATTCTCTCTATCCAAATGACCGAGCAAGAGCACGGCCGGAGAGGAAACCATCATGAGGGCACGGCCAAGCAGTCAATGATGCGCGACCAGGCTTAAGTCTGAAACAACCTGCACGGTCGGGTATAACATGGAGCACGGTCGGGCTCTGTTGCAGCAAATATCCACGAGAGTTATGCATGGCCAGGGCACACATGGAATACGGTCAGGCAACTCTCTTGGTTGTGAGCACGGTCGGGCATGTTGGAGTGCACGGTCGGGCTCTTTATCATGATTTTACCCCCCAAGATTTTTGCACAGCCCAGTCATGAGCATAACACGGTCGGGAACTGTGAGAAGTTGTTCTAAAAACATGGAAATGATGCATGCCCAACCGGGCTGCACACCATGCACAGTCGGCCATGATTCGGTAAACCGTTCTACGTTCGTTTTGAGTGGAAATAAGCACAGGAATAATTCAAATTTTGAATTACAAGACATCAAGGGCACAGAACAGACATCAATCATCCATTATCCATCATTCATTCATCATTCATCATAGGATAGAATCCTCTTTTCAGGAAACACACAAGGAGAAGGGAAGATCGAATCGGGACTACGTGTCGTGATATTCAATGCTCCTTACTCTATCTATTTCATTTGTGTTGTTTGGTTTCAAACTCATGACTGAGTAGTTGATTTATTCTAAGAGAAGAGATTAGCCCATGACTATCCCGGAACCTCTTTCGATTTATCATTGAATGCAATTTTTAATTTTGTTAATCTATTCTTTGTCTGAGCGTTGAATGTCTTGTATTTACGAAGGCCAAGTAAATGCATGTGTTAGGGATTAGGAGAAGGACCAAAAGGAGAATTCTACGTGGATTTCCTAACTTGGCCAATATTCCCTGGAGAATTCTACATGAGTTTTCGGACCGAAGCAATATTCCTGACCTAGGTTTCCTTTTTTATACCAAGCTACCCGTAAAGCAGCCTCCCAGTGATCTCATCTTGGAGCATGCATAAACTGAGACAATATGTGAACAGAGTAGGCCAATTCTGGACGAGTCACTGCCAAATAGATGATTCTTCCTACTACACGTCGGTAAGCTAAAGCATCATCGAGCAAAGCTCTCGTAGCCAAAGGAAGGCGAGGATTCTGTTCTAACGGGAAACTAGCAGGCTTCGCACCGCGTAAGCCAACTTCTGAGATAATATCCAAATTATACTTGCGTTGGCATTAGATAGATTCCGGTAGGATTCCGAGCCACCTCAATTCCCAAAAAATACTTCAGAAATCCTAGATCTTTCATGTGAAAATAGGACGAGAGATATTGTTTGAATGCCTGAATAGCAACCAGTGAATTTCCCATGATGATCAAATCATCAACATAAATCAAAACATGAATTCAAATCCCACCAACGCAGAATGTGAAGAGAGAGTGATCAGACGGGGATGAACAGAAACCAAAGGTTTTCAATGGTGTTTTGAGTTTCACAAACCAGCAATGAGGAGCCCGGTTTAAACCGTACAAAGATTTCCATAGGCGACAAATATGAGAATGATCGGAGAGATGAAAACCTGGTGGGGGTTTCATGTAGACTTCTTCAAGCAAATCCCCATCAAGGAAGCGTTATGCACATCCATCTGATGAACCTCCCAATTCTTTGCAGATGCGAGCGCAAGGAATAGACGAATATTTACCATTTTTGCAACGAGAGCAAAAGTTTATTCGTAATCAATTCCTTCAGTTTGATTGTTGCCAAGAACTACTAGTCTCGCCTTGTATCATTCCACTGATCCATCAGAACAATATTTTATCTTAAAAACCCATTTGCTTCCAATCGCTTTATTTCCGTGGGGAATAGGTTCTAAAGTCCTAGTCTAGTTGGCTTCTAGTGCACGAATTTCATCAGACATCGCTGCATACCATCGTTTATTTTGAAGAGCCTCTTTGTAGGAGTGAGGCTCTCGACCAGCAGAATAGTGCCTAAGAAAGCATGATGTTTGGAAAATTTCAAGCAAAACACATACTCGATGATAGGATATGCAGAGGTTGAATCAACATCTGATGATGGGGAAGTAAGTCGCGTAGTGTGAGGCACATGGACAGTGTTGATTACGAATTCTTTCAATCGTGTAGAAGGGAATTTTTCCCGATTGCCTCATCCAAGTGCTCCCTGTGTTGAATCAGAAACATGTTCCTCAGACAAAGTACTGGGCGAGCCTGGAACCGATTCAGATGGTGAAACCGGATCCGGAGCTACAGAGCCCCCTATTGCTTCTGAAATCAACGTAGCTGAGATCTCGGTTGCAGAAGCAGACTCGGGCAGAACTGAAACAAATTATGGCCGATCCAAAAACGAGGATGACGAAACGGAATCAGAAACACAGGCTAGTTCCTCATCCGATGGGCAAGTCCAAGCAGAGATAGTAGGCAAACCAGAAACAGTCGAATTAGAAGAAGACAATGAGGAGGCTGAGAACGGGAAAATATCTTCACGAAAGAAAACTTCACGCCAGACAAAAAAAGATCCCTCTATCAAGGTCACAAAGTCTCCAACCCTTTTTTCCATTTGGATACCCAACGAAGATACACTGGTGGCCGCGAGGAGCAAATTTATCACTGTTGGTATGTTGATTATGAGCATAACATAGTGAACCTAAAACTCGTAGATGCTCATAGTCGGGGGCAGCTCCATACAAAAGATGAAACGGTGTTCGTCCTTCGAGAATAGAGGATGGTGTTCGGTTGATTAAGTGAGCCACTGTCAAAACACAATCACCCCAAAATTCGATAGGTAAGTTCGCTTCAAAGAGAAGCGACCAAGCCACATTGAGAATGTGTTGATGTTTGCATTCAACTTTTCCATTTTGTTGCGGGGTTCCAATACACGAGGTCTCATGAAAAATCCTTCCATCGAGGAAGAAAGCAATCATGCACAAAAATTCACTTCCATTATCAGTTCTGATTTGTTTCACTGATGTGCCAAATTGTCGAGTTACCATGGCAAGATATTGTCGCAGATGCACAGAAACTTCACATTTGTTCCTCATCAAATAAAACTAAATACCTCGTGAATAATCATCAGATTGTTAAGAAATATTTTGCCCCAGATAATGATGGTGTAGGATAAGGTCCCAGACATCGCAATGAAGCAACTCAAAGATGGATGAAATTTTACTCAAACTAGTAGGAAAACAATCTCATTTTATCTTCGAGAGATACAAACATCGCACGTGTTATTCAACGATTCTTTATGCTTAGTAAAACTTAAATCAGAAATAGACTCTAGTATCTTTAAAGACGGATGTCCAAGCCGCCGATGCCAAAATTCTACGGAGCACACAGCTCGAGACTAAACAGCTGCAACATTCGCCACATTTTAGAAATAATAGAGTCTATCCCGCTACTCACCCGCTACAATCTGCGTCTTGGTAATCCGGTCCTGAATCATAAAGAATTTGTTAGTAAAATTGAACTGAACAATCTCGTTGTCCAATTAGCTGAGAAACTGAGATCAGATTGTGACTAAGCCCTTTAACTAAGAACACATCACGCAACAAAATAGTAGGACCAAGCTGAACATTTCCACGTTATACCGCTAAACTCTCATACCATCTGGCAGAATAATAGAAACCGGATCCATTAGAGGTACATCACGGAGACAGACAAGGTTTCGTATCATATGGTGTGAGCAACCAGAGTCGATGATCCATATAAAATCAGAAGACTTGGTTCGTAGCCCATATCTTGGAAACATTAAGCATGGTCCTTAATGTTTTCCATTGGGTGTTGTTAATCCCGTTATCTTTCTCTCTATCGGCATCTCAAATTTCTAGTTGCAGAATAGGTGTCGATAGAATCGAGGTTGTTTGAGCAACATTCAAACTTGCAGTAGGTGGAAATCCACGTCTTCGTCCTGAAACAGGGGTTGGAAATGGTGCTCCACGGCCTCGACCAGCTTTGGTCCAGGGACGATCACCCCACCATTCCCCACCATTCGGGCATCCTAAAATCTGAAAGCAAGATTCAGATGAATGACCTGATCTACTTAAGTTAGAAAATATGATTTTCGCCTTGTCTTCTACCGATTGTCATGGTGAAAACCCTTGTTTCACAGCAAAGGCTGCTGCAGTAGCTCGAAATTCTTAATCAAATAAACAATCA
>CM071861.1:4822368-4836087 GCA_036759665.1 Gynandropsis gynandra | reverse complement strand
CCGATCTTCAAAATCTGGTGAGTCGAAAGCAGACCGAGGGATTTTGTCATCTGTAAATCTGAATTTCTTTCTAGACTTCAAGGCATGTCTGATGTCTCATCATAGTTATCCCCGCGAAGCATAGGTTGGGAGAGAACCAATCCAGGATTGTCGCTTGATGTCAGGTTCGAGCGAAGCATAGGTTGGGAGAGAACCAATCAAGGAGAGATCATGCGACGTTGCACGATAGCTTCTTCAGTGTTCGCAGTAGTCGTGGAGGAAGACATTGTATCGAGATTCAAGGGTTGTCGAAAAACGAAGATTCGAAGGTCGTCGGAATTTGTTCGAGGGTCGTCAAAGAATGGGATTCAGAGGGTTTGAAAGATTTCGAAATTGGGGGTTCGGAGTATGCCAAAATTGGCGGTTCGAAAATTTTTGTAGTTGGGGATTCGGAGTTATCGGAGTCTAGGGTTATCGGTGTCAAGGGTTATCGGTGTCAAGGATTATCGGAATCGGGGGGTTAGGTTTGTCAAAGAAATCGGAATCGAGGGTTACTGGTGTCAAGGGTTATCGGAATCGGGGGGTTAGGGTTGTCGAAGAAATCTAAGAAGAAGATGAACATGTTGAGTTAGGGCTCTGATAGCATAACACAAGCTGCAAGGTTTGGGTAAATTCTGTATATCTCGATGAACACTACAAGAGGTCTTTATACAGGAAACAAATTAACCTAAAAAAAGAGAATGGAAAGAAGCACATATGGAAGGATATATGCAGAAATATATGTAGTATAAAATTCCGAGATGTATGCCTAGCACACAGCCCGTAAGTTCCGCAATAATCGTGGCTCAAAAAATCATTGAGACATAATCGATTCACACCAAATTAGGGAACTCAGAAGTCTTTGTGTGCCAGTTAACGAATCCTTCAATGCAAATCAAACGTACGAGGTTCAAGAGTGTCGGTTGCAATCTGGCACAATTGTTGCAAGTTGACGACTCTTTCAACGCAACTCACAGAGGTCTAAGCTCAAGATCAAGAAATTCAGTTTTCAAGTGAAAAAAATGCAAGAAATCAAGTTGCACAAGTTAATAAGGATGGTGAAAGAAATATAGAAATTGGAGGTTAAAAATTTGATGGTAAATGTGATTTTATCCTCTCGAATGAGAAGGTTTGGACAAACCTTGAGAATATGGGTTTTCACGGGACATTTGAAGAAGATCCAAACACATGGATCGAAGATGCAAAGAGAGAAGAGATAGAGCAGATAAACCTATTTGAGAAAAGGATGGTTAGAGTTACGACTACTCATGAGGAAACAAGTGTGTCATAATTAGTCTCTAGTGTAGCCACTAATGAGGAAGAGATAACCACGTGAGACTCTAAATTTGAAGAATTTGTACACATCAGAATAAACAATCACGTCGATCATAAGAGAACTAAACACATATTGATTAAGTATTATGTGGTTAGAGAAGCTGTAGCAGATGGAGTTATCAGACTAGTTCATGCTGATGGTGAAAATCAGTTGGTACTAAGTCATTGGGGACTAGAAAGTTTGAAGAATTGAGGAGCAAGATTGGGATGATGCTGAAGAAGCTCAAGATGGAGAATGAAGATATTGAGCTGCTTCAACACCCTGCGTCCCACAACAAGCTGCAGAACATAGCACACGAGAACAGGGAGCTGAGGAATGATGCCGGGACAATCAAACAAAGGAAAAGCAAGGACAAGGAGCTGAAGCAGGAGAACCTGAAGCATGGACAGGGACATGAAAACACGCAGGAGCAACCAGTTGAAGACCCTGAAGGAATATTACTAAAACAGGGTATAGCTTTTGTAGAGATGTCAACTGAAATTGATGTCTTGCTATTAATAGTAAATGCTTTACAACGGGTGTATTAGCATTAAAATGCTAACAATGAGATTTACATATATATGGGTTTTTGTAATGAAGAAGTAATACAAGTGAATTTTCAGAAATTTTTCTCTTCTCTTGATTCCATCTTCTTCCTCCCCTTCTCGGTAAAATTCCAATTCATCACTGCTGAAATTTCAAAGACTTCCGAGGTTTTTCATTTCGTTTGCACAAGTTACAGATATGGAGAAATTGCAGAGGACCTATGGATGCAGTGTGATCACTGCTTAAGGTCCTGAAATTTAAAACATGACATAGGAGCAAATCCCAGAGGTTCTCAAGTACTCGAGAGTAACAATCACAACAGAAGAAGTGGGGTATGCAACATTAACAAACGAAGCACAACTTAGATCACAAGGGAAATGAGGATAAGAATTTTGGGAGGGTCTTCTGGTTAAAGGCGGTCTGAGACAAGGAGCCCTAAGGGGGCCAAGAACATATGAAAAGCTCCTTCCAATCGAAGAGTAATTGGTTATGTATGTTACTTATGTGGAAAAGAAAAACCATTATAAAACGGGCTACAAAATACATAAAAAAGAAGATGGAAGAACATAACCAAGGCAAAGTATAGGCGACAATACTCACTCAATCAATAATAGTGACACAAGTTTGATAATTTCAGAATCAAGATCCAAAAACTTAGTGTATAATGAATTTAGGTTGTATGCTTCATATGTCCCATAGACTAGAGTGGTTTGAGGATTTAGAAACTAGTAGGTTGTGGAGGAAAAGTCATGTGGAGAATAATGAAACTCATGATATTAAAGGTGTGAGCAGAATACGACTTCAAATACACGATAGAACATGAAATATGTTAGACCATGTTAAATACATACTTGGTTTAAAGATTAATTTAATATCTCTTGCTTCCGTAGATGAGAAATACTCCAACTATAAATCAGAAGGTAAAAGAATCCAAAAGGGTTTCAATTGTGATAAGACGAGAATCGAATAAAAGATTCTATGGTTATGTGAAAAATCTATGGCTAGTGAGATTCATGATGTGACAGAGAAAGGCGAAGATGATGAGACTTGGCACGTAAGAATGGGAAAAGGGGGAAAGAGCGGAATGGAGGTTTTGGCCAAGAAAAGGCGTCACGAATTTAGTGAAGGTCAACACTATGGAATTTTGTGAGAATTGCATCTTGGGAAAATCTCACAAGAAAAGCTTCAACAAGACGATCCATACAACCATGGAGCTTCTCAAGTATATTCATTCATATTTGTGAGAGCACAAATCTTGTGTCGCTAACTCTCAAAATGTTAGTATTTCTTATGGATCATAGGCAATTTCTCAAGGAATTTCTTGTCAAAGTTCCGTGAATAGAGGATGAAGTATTCAACGGTTCAAGGAATGGAAGGTTCATGTTGGAAACACAATCTAGAAGGAAGTTAAAATACCTTTACACGTATAATAGACTTGAGTTTTTATATTTGAATTTCAATATAATGTGTAAATGGTATTATGAGATACAAAACGTGCATAGATACACCACAATATTGTTTGTATGGTTCAGATACTTATGGATAAAGTACAGTATATGTTGGATGATAAATGGCTAAAATAGAGGTTATAGGTAGAGCTTACAACAACAACATTCTACCTAATTAACAGATTATCAGATTCAAAAATAAACACGAGAATACCATAGGAGAAATGGTTTGGACATGAGATAGACTATTCTCATATGAGGAGGCTTGGAGTTGTCTTGTATGTTCACACAAAATAGGGAAAATTAAATTTAAATGGCAAGGAGAAGAGTTTTTCGATACTCTATGGGTATCAAGTGATACATGAGAAACTAGTTTTCAAAGATCTGGCAGTAGAGGAAGAATTATAATCTTCAAAAGAGGTGTTTGAGCGCTCCCTCATTCTAGAGGGGTTTTGTATTGGGGAGATAGTTATGTAAAAATCGATATTTCATAGTGATGAATAAAAATAAATTGGATAAACAAATTCAGATCAACTAACATATACTTATCAATCGGAAAGTGACATGGCGAGGAGGAACATCAAACCTCCCACAAAATACACACTTGAAAAACCATCATTCTTTAGTATATCAAAAGTAGATGTATTTGCATTTGCTCTAATCGTAATCAATAGTTTAGATATTAAAGAATCAAAATTAGTTCAAGAAGCAATTAATTAGAGAGTGGAAATTTTTAAAAGAGCATATTGAAGAAGAGATGAAATATCTCAATAATAACAGAATCTAAATACTAATAATTGATCAAAAAGAAAAAAATAAGTTGGGTGCAAGTGGATTTATTTGTTGAAATTTGGTACGCGCAAAATTATAAAAAATCGTATAAATATTGGTTAGTATCAATAGAGTATTCTCAAGTTCATGGAGCCGGTTATCAAGAAATGTTTACTCCATTAGTAAAACACGTATGTATTCATTCTATTATCTCTAATATTATCTCATGATAAGTAACTAGAAAAACTAGGCATAGAGATAATATTTCTTCATGGCATTCTAGATGAAAACATTATGATGATGCAACGAGAAGATATTATAGTAATGGAGAGGGTGATAAGGTGTGATAATTAAAAAAAAAAATCATTGTATGACTTAAATTGAGCAGAAACACACTAGAATTGTAGGTTTGATGTTCATAAGATATCAATGATAAATTAGAAGCTTTTATGAAAGTTAAATGCATTATAAGGTTAGTGAGGAATATTATTGTATATTTAATATTGTATGTTGATGGCATGTTTTTCGCATCTCGTGTTAGAAGAGAAATCTCTCGAGTGAAAGAAATATTAAACCAAGAGTTTGAAATGAAAGATTAAAAAATAAAAAAAATCTTAGACAATCATTGCTCGAGAAAGAATTGAACATGTTTTAATACTTTCCAATATTCTAAAAAAGTGGCCTAGACTATCATTGGATGCCATGGTTTTCTCTAGGCGGTTTTCTAGATGTCATTCATCTAGATGGTTTAGCGTCCATCTAGATGATCCAGGCATTTGTTTAGGTAGTTTAAGAGATTTTTTAGATGATCTGATTGTTTCTTTAAATGATATAAGAGTTTCTAATCGTCCATATAAACTAAATATATTATATCAATGATATATGATTTCTTTAATTTTTTAATTTATTAATAATTCAATCTTCTAAAAATTATTTTTATAAAATTGAATAAATACATGTACTATAGTTTTTTTATTTAGAAATTTATCTTCTTCCATCAAATACTATTATAATGTGAACAATTATTTTTAGAAGTGTAGAAAATTATTATTCAAAAAATAAGAAATATTACTAATATTTATATATTCATATGTCATTATTATGTAACACTTTCATCTCATAGGCTCGTCGGAATTATAAATGTCTACTATTAATCTCTTAGTATGACCACCTTCACCAATATTTAAAATAGTAATAAAGATTTTGTTCTCAATACGCATCATAAATCCAAACACATAAATATATCATCTCAAACTTTTAAATTAAAATATATCAGAAGATAAAATATAAATAAATGTTTTTTAAAGAATCCATTGTGATCCTCGACAATGTTTTTTAGTTGTCATCCATGTCTTCATTTCTCGTCCATCCACGAAAAATCATAGAGTTATGAGAACGTTTAGTCACACCCGATGAAACCGATGCATATACGATTTTCGTACATTTGCCCACCCGATACATATTATATTACACACATATAAAAGATGAACACATGTAGTATAATACACACATCTCAAATATGAGTACTCATATATCCAACCTATCATTGAATGAATACTCACAGTCAAAGACTAGTACATCACCATGATCATCGCTCGCAAAGTCCCGCTCGACCTAAATCCTCGTCATAATCATGGTACAACGCTCGAAAGATCCCACTGGATCCTAAACGATATTACAGGTCTCGCCGGACTCCAACATCAATGTAGTGCTTGCAAGATCCATCGGCTTCAGCCTTCGGATCACACACTTGCATGATTCCATTGGATCCTAATATGGGTTTCCCTCCTTTTGTGATCCCAATGCGCTATAGTAATTTCATATTTTATCGAACATGTTTCATTGAGGTTCCATCCTCACACGAACACCTTAACCCAAACTCAGCCCGCGCGGTCTCACTTAACTTTGGAAATCCTCATGGCTTCCTTAAAACACACCTTTGAAAACTAGTCTCTCATGCACCTTTGTTAAATTCCATCATGGAATCCTTCATCGGGATTAGAAATGTTCATCATCACACTTTTCAGAGTGGCGACGTGTATCAATATTTGAAATAATAATAATACTTTTTTAAATATGCATCAGAAATTAAAATACAAAAAAAATATCGTCTTGAGATATTAAATTAAAATAATTGGAAAAATAAATCATAAGTAAATGCTCTTCAGAAGATTCTGTCATCATACTCGACACATGTTTCCTAGCTAACATCCACATCCTTCTTTCATGTCTATCGACGACAATCCACAAAGGGATGAGTACAATTAATCGCACCAAATAAAACTGATGCATGTACGATCTTCATACATTTAACCACCCACTTGATACATAGTATAGTACACAAATAAAATATGAACACTATTGCCCCGCTATGACCTCTATTGGTTAAGTCCCACTAGCCCTCAACCATTCTAGCACTCGCGATATTCGGATAACCCCCAGTCACCTCACACAACGCTTGAAAGATCTCATTGCATCCTAGCTGGCATAACATGTGCTCGTACAATTCCATCGGACTCCAGCACAATCATAACACTCGTAAGGTGCATCGATCCCAACATATGGCTACAATGCTAACAAGATCCCACCAGATCCCAATATGGGTTGGCCTTCTAGTCATGATCCCAAGGCATCATAGTACTATCATCTCTAACCCGATATATTCCTCATATGACACACCCATATCACATTCTTTCATATCTCTCACCAAGGTTCCAACTTCACACGAGCATCATGACCGCAAACTTGAACCTCGCAGTCCCACTTCATTCTCAAAGCCCATATGGTTTCTCTGTTCTTGTTGATTCTTAAATCACCTCAGAAAAACATAGGTTGCAACCCCACGATCTTCATTTGAACTAGGAATACACAATGGGACCAAAACTCTTCTCTAAAAAAAATACTCAGCTAGAACAACCTCATGCTCGGCCAAGCATATTCCCAAAGACCCGAGATGTCATAGAGGAAAATCTAAGGTCGAATATCCATATTCTTGGTCGAACGCTAATCTCGTTTTCCCAATGATGTGGGTTCGATTCCCGTTACCCGCTCATTCTCATTTTTTTTTCTCATGGTGTACTCAGTCGAACACTTTTTATTCTTGGTAGAGCTCTACATACAATATAGTGTACCAACTAGAAAGCTTCATTCTTCGATGAGACACGGTTTCATGTCCACATATGTTCCTTCTCTACCTGAAAAGACCCTAACAATGCACTTATATCCCATTGTTACGTGTTATACGAGTTCCATCGTGCATCACACAACTAAAAAGCTTCATTTTTCGATGAGACACAGTTTCATGTCCACATATGTTCCTTCTCTACTTGAATAGACCCTAACAATGCACTTATATCCCATTGTTACGCGTTATACGAGTTCCATCGTGCATCACACAAAATTTTTATCCGTATGGATCCTACCTTTCTAAAGGTCCAACTCTTCGATTATCATCTCCTAAAACTTATATGGTTCTCATGTTGCAATTTAACCATAATAAATGGAATACCATGTCACTGACGAAAATTTACCATGGTACGACTCCCTTGATGCCATACTGTGATTGCAAAATAGCAACTCCTCTCCTTTTGCCTTTCTTTTTTCTTAATTTCTTTCCTCACTCTCTCTCACGTTCTTTCTTGTTTTACTTCAATGTTCCTTTATTTTAATCTCTTAGTTTTCTAAAACTCTTGAAATTCCGAAATCCCCAACGTTAGTCCCCACCACTTTTGAATTTTTATTATTTTTAATTAATTATTTATTATTTAATTTCTCCAAATACAAATTTTATATATATTCTTCATTTTTGTTATATTATCGGTTAATCTGTTTAAACATCATCTGGACACCAGTCACTGGATCATTTTTCAGCTCGCGTCTAATGATTTTTGGAATATTCCATGCCAAAATAAATTAAGAGCTTATATGAATCTTATGTGTATATATATAAGCATCTGAAGGAATAATTCTATATCTATGTATTGTTGTATATTGATGACACGTTAATCGTATCTCATGATAATGAGAAACCTTTCGACTAAAAATATATTAAATCAAGAATTTGAAATAAAGGATACGGGAAAGCAAAGAAGATATTGGGCATAACCATTGCTCGAGAAAGGATCAGACAAGTTTTAATATTTGTGTAGGAAGAGTTTCTTAGATATGGTTTGCTTCTTTTTGCATGAAAAATTCAATATCTGTAGAATCAAATTTTCGTGATAATTTCAAACCATCAGCAGTCAAGAAACAGGAGACATGATTAGAGGTGGACAAAGCTCTATATTCTAATGCCATCAAGAGCATGTTTATGTGTAGGTCTATAAAGGATGATTGATCGTAGTGAAATGAATTCTTATATATATGTTGGATACTAGATTGTTTGTATTCACAAACTAACGTGAAGATTCGAGGATAATGTGACTATGAGTATGCGTCGAATTTGGACAGAAAACGATCAATTTCATTTTAGAGTTTGTTTTTACTTCCAAGGCAACACTATCATATGAAAGTTTGGACTTCAACATGTCATGGCATGATCATAATTAAAGTAAAACATATTGCACTTACGAAAGTAATTAAAGAAGTCATACGGTTATGGAGATCTTATCAGAAAACTTGTGATACGTAGAAATCAATGATAGTTTATTATGATTCTCAAAGTGTATTTTATTCGGCTATAAACAATATATATCACACAACGGGGAAGCACATTACTGTGCAACTACACTTCATCAAAGACATTGTAACTCAAAAAAAGTGTAAGGTTGAAAATATTTCAACCAAAGAAAATCTAACAAGTAAATTTGAATCATCTTTAAATTTGTTTAAATTTTAACGTTGAGAATCATAAAAGTAGTTTTTGATATATTTCTAATGATAGGTCCAAGAGATACTATTTTTTAGTCACTGAACCTCTTCAGACAATTTTTTTTTCTAATAACGATGGGTGTTCTTTTGACTCATGTACAATCTAAGAACCGATTTTGTTTTTGTATTACTCGTTATTTATTTCACAAGATAGCAGCATATTGTAGCTCGAAAAACCAACAACACGTACTCGATCCACACCCAATTGAGGAACCCGTAAAAGTTTTGATGTGCATCCTTCATTTGCGACTCTCTTTATTTTGCCGCCTTCATTTGTATTGCTTTAAAAGTTTTGAAGTGTGTGTATGGATTATATTAATTTATTAACCTTAAATATCTAAATTGGTTTTAATTAAATTTTTATACAAACATAATAATTAATAATAAATGTTTTAAATATAAATACGGGTCCTTCTGATTTTGAATAATATTCGTTTTAAAATTTTGTTATATAAAGAAATTGTTTCAGGTTTTCAACAAAAGTTATCTACTAAATTTATATTTTTATCAGTAATTAAAGATAACAAAAATAATCTAAATAATAAAATTTAAAATATAATAGAAATTTTGTATCATTTTTAATATGAATGAATAACCGATTTTCTTTTAAAATCAGTAGAAATAATTTAAAGAGAAAACAAAAGATGCTAAAGCGGTGACAAAGGTTTTCGAATCCCGTCAAGCTTAGCGGGGTCGTTGAAGAATGATGGCCCCAATCAGAAGCTAGGTAACATATGTCTGTTTTGTTGCAGAAAAATACTCTGCTTATTCTCTTTTTCATTACCTTCTTTAAATAACAACAAGAACAGGGAAATAGATCACCATCCCGATCCTTAAAACAATGGAACAGAGAAATTGAAACTAAGTCACTAACATCCTATTCTACCGGAAGACTAATTCTCTTTTTTATTATGCAGTCTGACTTCTTCAAAGCTTCTTCAATTGATCTCGGATTACAGCTAGTATTTGGGATTTGGTCTTCTGATCCAAACAAGTCGAAGTCTTTTACTCACCTCCAAAGTCTTCGCAGTTCTATCAACACTCCCCCTCGACCGGAACCTTGTCCTCAAGGTTTAAACCATGGAAGCTATCTTCAAACTGATCATTTTTCCCATGTTGCATCTTCATCTAGTAGTCATTCCCAACGCACTAATATTTCTATGGATATTTTGGAACCTCTCTTAATATAATGTGTTGCCAGAATCTGTTGTGGTTTCAGATGTAGGCTTGCATCTTCTCGTAATGGTGGAAGAGTTGCTGGTGTTGTTGGCACTTATGTACTTTATCGTTTAAGTAAAGAGACATTAAACACTAGATGTATTTTTGCTTCTGCTGGTAATTGCAGTCGATAACGTGATCAACTCGTTCCATAACTTGAAAGGGCCTGTAGTAGCGATTAACAAGTTCCTAAGATAAGCTTCGAAAAAACAGATTGTTTCTGATAGGGTTGAAGCTTCAGATAGACCCAGTCCTCTGTTTCGAAGGAGAAGTCCCTTCTCTTTATGTCAGCATATTGCTTCATCCTATTGTTGGCTGCTGCAAAATGTTGTTTGAGTTCTTGAAGAAGTTCATCTCTCGCGGCCATCTGAACATCTAATGCTTCCACTAGTGTTACTCCAGATTGGTATGATGGTATATGTGGCTGTGATCGGTCGTATAAAGCTTGGAATAGAGACATGCCGATAGAAGAATGGAAAATAGTGTTGTACCAATACTCTGCCCAATTTAATAGAAAACTTTATTGTGTTGGTATGTTGTGGCAAAAACACCTCAGAAATTGTTCGATGCAGCGGTTGACTACCTCAATTTGACCTTCGGTTTGGGGATGCTATGCTGATGACATTCATAATCTTGTACCTGATAATTTCCAGAACTGTTGCCAGAAATTTTTTATGAATATTTTATCCTTGTCACTCACAATTGACTTAGGAATACCATGAAGTTTCACCACATATTCGAAAAACTTGGAAGCTGGATGCGCAAGTGGAACGAGGTGAGCGAACTTACTCAATCTATCAACAACGTCAATAATGGAAGTGCGACCCTCTGATTTTGGCAGTCCATCCACAAAATCCATTGCGATATCCTCCCACACTTGACATGGAATGGGTAATGGTTATAATAGGCCGACGGGGGACATTGATTCATATTTGGATCGTTGGCATGTATCACAAGATGCAACATATTCAGAACTGTTCGATGCATAGACGACTAGTAGAACTGATGGTATAACCTCTTAACAGTTCGTAAAACACCCGAATGTCCTCCTTGTGGTGTGTTATGGTACTCATAAAACAGGCGTTAGATCAATGCAGATTATGGTGAAATGACTACTCGATTATAGAAGCATATGAGATCATTGTGTAGAGAATATGGCTTACCCAGATTCTCTGTAGCAAGCGGTTCCAATTTTTGTAGGTATTGGTCGGTGTATCTTAGCTCCCACAGCTCATCCCATAGTGTAATATAAGGTATGGATAATCCAAGGAGATGCGCTCATCCTGGGATGCGAGACAGAGCATCGGCAGCTTGGTTAGAGTTTCCAGGTTTGTACGTGATCTCGTAATCGTACCCAAACAATGTTCCTACCCATTTCTACTATTATAGTGTGAGGATTCTCTGTTTCAGCATGTACCGTAGGCTCCTTTGATCAGTTTGTATGATAAATTTGCGGCCCAAAAGATACGGTCCCCATGTATGTATGGCTACTAAATTGCCAACATTTCTCGAGCATACGCAAACCAATTTTGCTTCGTGGGCCTCAAACCTCGACTCATGAAAAGCAATGGGTTGCCCATTCTGAGTGAGTATCGCCCCTATGTCATATCCCGAAGCATCCGTTTGAATGACAAACAGCTCGGAGAAGTTGGGTAGAGCAAGTGTAGGTATTGTTGTTAATGTTGTCTTGAGTCTGTCAAAAGCTTCATCTGTCGTTTCGGTCCACACAAATTTTCCTTTTTAAGCAGGTTAGTGAGGGGCCTAGCAAGTAATCCGTAGTCTTTGACGAATTTTATGTAGTATCCGGTCAGTTTAAGAATCCTCAAACCGCGGTGATTGTCGTCGGACGTGGCTAATTAATCATTACTTGCACTTTGGTGGCATCTATTTTAATGCATTCGTGTGATATTATGTGGCTGAGGTACTCAAGCTCTTGTTACCCGAATACACACTTCTTGAACTTAACAAGAGTTGATGTTGATGGAGGATATTGAATACTTTTCGGACCTATTCCATGTGATCCGACCATGTCGAGCTATAAACCAATACGTCATTAAAATAAGACTACAACACATTTACGGAGTAGAGTTCGGAAAATGGTGTTCATTAGTGGTTGAAAAGTGGAAGGCACATTGCATAATCCGAAGGGCATTACTAGATATTTGTAGTGCCCGTTATGCGTCTGAAATGTAGTTTTATGAACGTCTTCAGGTTTGACTCAAACCTGATGGTAACCTGATGGTAACACCCCCATCCCGCAACAACCTCGGGACTAGGAGTGTCCACCATCACCTCCAAGAGGTGGCTACACGTGTCATCGCTCAAACGCATTTATAAAATAAATATAAATGATTTATTCTGAAATAAGAGTGGTCCGGACCAAATAGCAAAACAAATACGTAAAGACCAGAGTCACGTAATGAAATAATAAATACGAAATGCAAAATAAAACTCATCGAGACCTCGTGCACGCCTCTCCCATCAGTCCGCTGTGAACCTTCATGTTGCTGCTCAACCTCGTTACTTTTTCTCCTCGCCATATCCTGTCCATCCACGACAGCCCAAAAATTGGGTGAGTACGACATACGCACTCAGTGAGATCAATACCTGTACGTACTCTGTGCCACGTATTCTCCCGCTCGAACTGAATATCATAAAATAATGATATATCCTAAGTCTAAACTAAAGATATACAGATAACTCTACCCAACCCGACTGAGTATCTAAAGTCTAAGACTAGTACCACACTGGATCATAACGCACAGAGTCCACATGACTCTAGCTCAGGCATATGCTCGTGAAGTCCAAAAGACCCTAGCATACTGAAAATCTCGCAAGGTCGCAACGGACCCCAGCTATCAGTACACTACACTGAAAATCTCGCAAGGTCACAACGTACCCCAGCTATCAGTACACCACACTGAAAATCTCGCAAGGTCACAACGTACCCCAGCTATCAGTACACCACACTGAAAATCTCGCAAGGTCACAACGTACCCCAGCTATCAGTACACCACACTGAAAATCTCGCAAGGTCACAACGTACCCCAGCTATCAGTACACCACACTGAAAATCTCGCAAGGTCACAACGTACCCCAGCTATCAGTATCATACAGCGCTCCGTCGCTCGAAAGGTTACCACAACCCCAACACGGTATGACGCCGGCCCAGATCCAAGTGTCGCAATACTAACGTCATCGACCCGATACTCCTCACGTGACAACTCTCACCAACGCGCTCGCACACGCCTTCTTCCGAAGGTTCGAGTGTGAAACCACCCGATCGAACACACTAACAAGATATTCACTCGGTTTAAAAACCGAACCCAAATATCGACGTTCTGCGACCCAACACTTGGTCGCACGTCAGTTCTCTAGATCATCTCTAGTCACTTATACAACTCATATACTTATCATAAATTCTCCTACAACAAATTTAGGGTTTTAATCCAATTGCACTTATAAAGTCTCTTTTTTTTCATTATGATCCTATAAATTCTATCGTGATCATGCCTCATTTTAAAAATATAATAT
>CM071861.1:4737603-4815908 GCA_036759665.1 Gynandropsis gynandra | reverse complement strand
TATATATATATATATAATAAGTCGGTGTAACCGACTGCCCCGTTTTTAACGGGTCTTACAAGTTTTGTGAACGTCTTCAGGTTTGACTCAAACCTGATGGTAACCTGCGTCTAGGTCCAGATTGGTGAAGTAGCTTGCTCCATATAACTCGTCAAGCATATCCTCGACTGTGGGGATTGGGAAACGGTCTTTGATAGTGACAGCGTAGAAAACCCGATAGTCCATGGAGAATCGCCAAGAACCATCCTTCTTTTTTACGAATAACACGGGGGACAAGAATGGGCTGGAGCTCGACCTTATAAACCCGAATTGCAACATATCTTGAACTTCCTTTCAATCTCGTCTTTTTGGAAGTGGACGTACCTGTAGAGTCGTAAACTCACGTGATTTGTTTCTTACTTGAGCGCAATACAATGTTCAACTTCTTGTTCCGGAGGTAGCTGGGTTGGCTCTCCAAAAATGTCTTTGAATTAATCAATAGCTCCCTTTATCTCCTCAGGCACTGGAGTGAGCGCCTGGTGTTCATCGCTGGTGTAATTGTGAACAAGGTATGACTTTGGCGGATGTCTTTGGAGATATGGTTTGGTTGAGACTCAGTAAGGGCGTCTCTCTTTAGTCCACTAATCATATGTTGCACATCATTCCATTTGAATGAAATTGTTCTTGCATGCCAATTTCACATAGTGGGTCCCAAATCTCTAAGCCATTGTACGCCCAGCACAATATCAAGCCATGGTAACACTAGTGAGTAGAACGTTATTGAGAAAGTGATTCCTTGTAGCAATAACGGAACCGTCTCATAGTAACCTTGAAATTTCAATGGATTTCCATCTGCAACACGAATTAAAAATGGAGTTGTAGGGTAGATAACAAGATTCAACAAATTGGCAACCTTCTTGTTAATGAAATTTTGCGTAGATCCACTGTCAATAAGGGCCAGAAGACGTAGTTTACCAATCCAGACTTTGACTCTCGTTGTTGATGGAATTTCCCAACCTGCGAGAGCATATAAAGAGATTTCTGGCTCATGCATGAGAAGCAATTAGGGCTTAACACATTTGTGTCCTTGAGTGTATCTCTCGTCGCAGATGAAACATAATCCGAAGCTGCGTTTTTTCTTTTACCTCATCCCAAGTCAGCCTTTTCGGTGCTAATCTTCCATTTCGAGGTGAGTAAGTCCTTATAGAGTTTGAGTTGCTGGTTGGACTTTGTTTTTGTCATTGGAGCACGTCATCAAACATTCTGGCCAACATAATGGTCTCGTTAAGTATCTTAGTTCGAAACACGAATACCCTCGAAAATGGATGATTGAAATCCTCCCATATAACCCGATCAACACCTTTTACGTCCATCCCTGCACCTTGTTTTGTAGATGCTCAAACTCTCGCTGGTACTCCCATAGAGTGCCAGATTGTTGTATTTTTTAGAGAGCTTCATCAAAGTTTTCACATTCTGTCGGTCCGAATCTGTCTATAACTCTCCTTCAAATGTGTCCCAAGTAAGGACCGACTCATGTGCTGCATAAGTTTTTTTCAAGGCCCGAAACCACTCGTTTGCCTCATCCTCCAAATGATATGACGCATACTGCACACGGTGATGTTCTGGGGTATCTTGATATTGAAAATACTGTTTCGCTTTGTTTATCAATGTTGTAGGGTCGCTACCAGAGAAATGAGGAAACTGCAGCTTCGGTGTTTTTGAGTGAAACAACAGTTGCATGTGGTCGTTGCGAGTTGGCAGTCCTTGTCATCTATCTGATTGCTTTCCCCGGTCGGAATTCGATCCTTCGTGTACTCCGAACAAGAATTCAGTGAGCCTATTGAGTGATATCTCTAACAATTGAAACTTCTCCGCCATGGCATTCTTCAATATTGAAATCTCATCATGAACATGTCCTATATTATTTTCGAGTCTCGATGCGGTCTTTGTTGGTGGTCATATTGACACCACTAGAGCGTGGTTCGGGTCAATAATGATAGTGTGTGTGAAGTTCTGATACCAATGATGGTCCCGATAAGAATCTAGGTAACATATATATGTTTTGTTGCAGAAAAATACTCTGCTTATTCTCCTTTTCATTACCTTCTTTAAATAGCAACAAGAACAGAGAAATAGATCACCATCGTGATCCTTAAAATAAGGGAATATAAAATGGAAACTAAATCACTAACATCCTATTCTACCGGAAGACTAATTCTCCCTTTTATTGAACAGTCTGACTTCTTCAAAGCTTCTTCAATTGAACTCAGTTTACTGCTGTTATCTGAGATTTGGTCCTCTGATCCAAACATGTCGAAATCTTTGAGTCACTTCTGAAATCTCCGTTGTTCTATCAACGAATAAATCGATTCTTAATATATCTTCTAATTTAAAATTTTGTTTTACAAGAAAATGGTTAAAAATATATAATTAGAAGGCATAACTATTTGCTCCTCCAAACCATACATATCTTACATTTGTTATGACATAAGATTGAGCGACCTTCCTTAATATTATTATAACTAGTATAAATTACAAAGTTTACTTATGTATTTATATTACATATTTGAATATTTAAAAATATAGATCTTATGATTATTTATATCTTTATTTAATTTCGATTAATGTAAATTTTTTTTCCAAGATGAAAACTCAAATTTATAAATATATTGTATCAAGTTATTATATATATTTTTCTTATTAAATTTGATCATACCGTATATTATAATTATTATCTATAAAATTAATGGGACCTACAATTGAAATTCCTTTTACAAAATAAAAATATTTATAATGAAGAAGAGACTTATAAAGCCGAAAATATCCAGAAAGACCAGATCCACAATGGCTAACGTCATATATTCCATAGTCTCTATTTCAAATATTAAATTTAAAAATCATAGATATTATTATAAAATTCATTGTATGGTATTCGGCAATGTATTAAATGGATATATAATTTTAACAAATTGTACATATGATAATAATTATTAGTGATCTTTTATTTATTTTTGTAACACTATTATACCACAACCAAATGTAAAAAAAAAAGTACACGACACAGAAGTTTGCACTTTGTATTTAAAGCCAAATATATTTTACGTTAAAAAAAAGTTGCTATATTCCCATACAGACACGTGTCATTTATTCATTCGATAAAAAAGCACATATCCATTTGTCAAATGACACGACGACAACTTCGCTGCCCACTTTTTTTTGTTAAATCAGATGAGTGCTCAGATCGACGGCTCAGATTGCTTTTCCTACCTCGGAGACATTTTTAATTTTTTTAATTAGAAATTTGTTTTTTTTTACAAATTTAAAAAGTAAACAGCTTTTACTCTGATTCTCGTTCTCTTGTCTCTCTCCCTCCTCCTTCGTCTCCTTCATCATCATCAGCATCTTCTTCTTCGTCTGCTCCTCTGTTGGATTCTAGTTTTGTTCGCGAAAAAACCCATGATTAATGGACATGGGTTGAACGGGTTTCCGGGTTCGATGGATGGGACCCGTTTCCCGGAACAATCCGTATCGTTTCTACCGAATCAGAGCTTCAGTTCTGTATCCGGATTCGATAACGTTTCCCATGGACGTCGTTACGAAGACTTCAGTTACAGTGTCGCAGATAATACGGCGGCGGCGGCGGCGCCGCCGGTGGATTCTGGTTTGATTCGAGAGGGAGACTCGCCCGAGGATTGCGATTTCTCCGACGCCGTGTTGAGTTACATTAACCAGATGTTGATGGAGGAAGATATGGAGGACAAAGCTTGTATGCTTCAGGAGTCTCTGGATCTTGAAGCGGCCGAGCGATCGCTCTACGAAGCTATCGGTAAGAAGTACCCGCCTTCTCCCGAACCCTCCTTAGCTTACGCCGAAAGCAATGGCGAAACCCTAGATCATGAACTCCCCGGGAACTTCACCGGAACTTTCGTGGACGGGGAATACATTGCTCGGAATTGCAGAACACAGTCCCTGCGTAGTTTTACCCTTGATTTCCGGACTTCTCAGAGCCGTTCGTCGGTTTTTAGCGCTTCTCAATCGTCTTATAGCTCTCCGAATAGTATAATCACATATGGAGATGGTTTAGACGAATCGCCGAACACATTGTACCCAATCAGTGATGTGAATGGGGAGAGTCAATCAGTTTGGCTGTTCAGGCGGGGGATAGAGGAAGCGAGCAAGTTTCTTCCTGGTGAGAATGAGTTGACTGTAGATTTCAGAGTTAATAGTAATGCAGAGAAAGCTGTGAAGGAAGAGGCAAAAGAGGAGAATGGTAGGGACAAAGGACGGAAGAACCCAAATCGTGACGAGATTGGTCTCGAAGAAGAGAGGAGTAGTAAACTACCTGCGGTGTTTCCAGAAGCCATTATAAGGTCGGATGTCGCAGATAAAATCTTGGTTCATATCCCGGGAAAAGATAGCATGAAGGAATTTGATGCCCTCCGCGCATCCTTGAAGAAGGGAGTGGAGAAGAAGAACTTGGTTCCTCAGGTCGGGAGGCGCGGGAGAAGGTCTAACGGAAGACGAGGTCGTGGGAGAGGACAGAATGGAAAGCCAGAAGTCGTGGACCTGAGAAGCCTTTTGATACATTGTGCGCAGGCAGTTGCGGCCGATGATCGTAGGAGTGCCAATGAGTTGTTGAAACAGATCAGACAGCATTCTACTCCATTTGGTGACGGGAACCAGAGATTGGGTCACTGTTTTGCCAATGGTCTCGAAGCGCGGCTTGCTGGTACTGGTAGTCAGATTTACAAGGGGCTTGTGACTAAATCTAAGTCCGCTGCTGATGTCCTGAAAGCTTATCATCTATTCCTTGCTTGCTGTCCTTTTAGGAAACTTTCTAATTTCATTTCAAACAAAACGATAAAGGATACCATGGGGAACTCCCAGCGGCTTCATGTGATTGATTTTGGTATCCTTTATGGTTTCCAGTGGCCAACTCTTATACAGCGGTTATCACTGCATGGATCCCCTAAAGTTAGGATCACTGGAATTGAATTTCCTCAGCCCGGATTTCGCCCTGCACAGAGAGTGGAAGAAACAGGTCATCGGTTAGCAGCTTATGCCAAAGAATTCGGGGTGCCATTCGAGTATACTGCAATTGCAAAGAAGTGGGACACCATTCAACTTGAAGAGCTGAAGATTGACAGGGATGAATTTCTTGTCGTCAACTGTCTATACCGGGCAGAGAACTTGCATGATGAAACAGTCAAAGTGGAAAGTTCTAGAGATGCTGTTCTCAATTTGATACAGAAGATCAATCCCGATCTTTTCATCCACGGCATTGTGAATGGGGCGTACAATGCCCCGTTCTTTGTGACCCGGTTTCGTGAGGCTCTGTTTCATTTCTCTTCAATCTTTGACATGCTTGAGACAATTGTGCCTCGGGAGGATGAATCAAGGATCCTTCTTGAGATGGAGATCTTCGGGAGAGAGGCGTTGAATGTAATTGCCTGCGAAGGGTGGGAGAGAGTGGAGAGACCAGAGACATACAAGCAATGGCAGGTCAGAATTATGAGGTCTGGGTTTATACAAGTGCCCTTTGATCAAAATATCATGAAGATGGCGTTGGATAAAGTTCAGTCGCACTATCACAAGGATTTTGTGATCGATGAAGATAGCCGGTGGGTCTTACAAGGTTGGAAGGGAAGAACTGTCATGGCTCTCTCTGCTTGGAAACCTGACACCAAGATTTGATTGCTAATACCAGCAGTCGTTGATAGCTGATAATACTTAGCCAATGTTCTTCTGTTATCCCCATAACAGAGATGCAGGTACCGTTTGGTCTCAGATTCTTTTTCTTGGTTACAGTTTCTCCCTCTTTCTAAATATGGTATGGATCCCTTTCCCTATCAAAATCAGGAAATTCGGTGCAAAATCTAATGCTCTAAGAATTTCTGATCCTGACCCTATCCACAGTTGTCACGTCTGTGTAAGTTTTGTTCTAATCCAATTGTATTTATGGTGCTTGGCTAGATTCTCCTAACGTTTGCTCACGTAGATTTGTACATTGCTTAGCAACATTAACGTGTTTCCGTGTTGTGACGTACGTATTGGAAAATACTTGAAAAACAAAGGCTTAAAAAAGAAAGTTTCTCTTTTTCAATATACGCTAAGACCAAAGCTACTTTATAGAGATAATGTTTATTCCTAGATATATATTTTCTATATCTATTTCCAGATTAATCTTTTCTGCTTGGAATTTGAACTCTTGTTTGTGGTCCCTCTACGTATTTAGTAGGTTTGTTAATCTCTAAGTTCATAGAGTTGCTCCAATGCATTAGATTAACGGCCCAAACCTTTGAAATAACGGAGAGAGCCATTAAAACACATGAGGATCTCTACATCACATGGACAGTTCGGAGTTATAATCTCAAAATTTTGCTAGACTAGTAAAGAGAGGCAGATATAAGATCAGAATCGGGTTGTTACTTGGGCGAAGAGCGCCTTGAAATCTTTTGTTGGGGTGCCTGTTCCCTCGGGCTTCGAGGCCAAGTCTAGTGCTTTGTATTTCGCCTCCTCGAACTGCAAGGCCTGCTCATATAGGATAGACATTAGGGTGGTGTGACAAGGTCCAAATATGGAATAGTTAAACAGGTTAATGAGTTTTGATCCCTATGAACATACCTGGACGCAGACTTCGGCTACGTCAGCCCTCGCAATTGTTCTCGTGTCTGTCTCGAGAAGCTCATCATCTTTCCCAACGAGCAGTTCTCGAATTCCACCTTCTTTATCCTGCAGACCGCCGGCCCTGATTCGATGCATATAATCAGATCAGACGCAGAGGCAATATTCCTCTATCGTAACATGTGCAATTTAACTATAAACCTACCTGATTATTGTGTATGGGATACCAGAATCAGCTAAATACTGCTCGGCCTTCCTCTTCCATACCTGGACTTCCAAAAAGGTTCTAAAGATTGTTTCAATATGCTATAAACTCTTTCGTTCAGGATTGTGGACAAAGAGTGATGAGCTGACCAGAATATTCCCATTGCCGATGCTATTTAGAGGGTGATTAGGGTTAGTTCCTCCCATTGACCCAACCACGACAATCTGCTTGACTCCAGCAGCCTTGGCTGTTCAACAAAGGCCTCAGCTAAAGCACACAAACCAGAGACCAGGTTAAAAAAAACACTAGGAGAGTACCAACCCGCATCTATCTGATTCTTCTGACCAATCCAATCCACCTGAAAACGTGAAAGACTTGCCATCATCAGAATGGCCTATTCTGAATAGTGTTTAGGTACATCAACAGAGACCAGCGAGTGCACAAGTTCCCTCACCTCTTCTGGATAAGCTCCATCTTCAAAGTAGAACTCCGGTCTCCCGCCTTTGGTAGGATCAAAACCAGGTTTCATTTGCGGGACAGCACTCGTGAGAATTATAAGAGCATCGATTCCTTGGACAGCAGGAGCAATGGCGGCAACGTCCCTGATATCTCCGACATAGACATCATCCTCTCCACCAATCTTCTCCTTGCTTTCGTTCGTCCTCACTAAACCCCTCGCCACGAACTGGTCGGGTCTCTCCTTTAGTTTCCTGTACACAATCTGCCCTGTCCATTTTCAACAATAGACGCAGCGATTCAAAACAAGCGTATATGGAGTGACAAGATTCTGGAGCATTTGAAACCCCATTGATGTACAGACTCTATCAACATTATTACATCAAGGAGAGAGCGAGAGAGAGGTGATAGAATAAAGAGAGAGACAGAGAACCTGTTCTTCCGCCGGCGCCGGTGACAAGGACGGTGCGAGGTTCTGAGATTGCTGCAGCGGCCACTACAACCGATACTCTGCGGTACTTTACGACACAATTTCTCCGAATTGAACAAGACTTTGGATCCGAGACCAAAGAACTATATCGAAGAGACGACGACGAAGACGAACACGACAGAGATGGAGAACGTCGTGCTGACACTGACGACGACGCCATAATGCCGGATTTATAACCAGTAACCGGAGCGACCACAGGGCATGCAAGGATCATCATCGTCACCACTGATCGAAGACAATGGCGGTTACCAGAGGTAAATTCTCCAGCTCCGGTGGTTCTGAGAACTTTGGACCGCCGATTGTGACGTCGCCGGGATCTTCTTCCTTATGTTGTCTAAACATAGGAACATAGACACCTTATCATGTCACCTTATCTTAGTTTGAATGTTCGATTTCGCATTGTATTATCCCACGCGCCAGTTCCTTCACGCTCTTTCTACGGGTTTTCATAAGCCCGTTTACATTATATTGGGCTTTATGTGAGACATGTCTAATTTCTTAGATGTATTCACCACGGAGAAGGGACACCCACGATTACCTGCGAGATAACGAGGATCCAAATTCAAGGCAGGTGAGGAAGGCGAGGCAATCAAGGCGTGAGGGGGAAAAAAGTGAGAATGAGAAGCCAAGTGAAACATGTGTTAGAGTTTTTAGGTTAGTTAAAAGTTAGAAGGTAAAAATGGTAAACATGAGACTAATAAGGAAACACAACAACAAAAAGAACTATTTGGTATATCCGAAAGATGTTTGCATATCTCCAATACCTCTCAAGTTGATTTATAGCCAGTACACGTGTTATCAAAATAGATCAATCTTTTACTGATAAATCAGAGGTAGGGAGGTATTTTTTAGGGATATTTTCTGTTATAACAAATCCATAAATTTGTTATGGGTTTGTAGGGCCAATTTGAAAAGTTTTTATAATTTAGATCTTTTATATATACGATAATATTTCTTTGAAAATGAGAAAAGATTTGGGTAGAAATTGGGTTTTCTTTATGGGAGTTATTATGTCTCTATAAACGACCACAACCTTGTTTATCATTTTTATCAATTTTATATCTCATTGGAGTGTTTGGTTTACTGTATCTTTTATTTTCATTGTTTAGAATGTGTTGTCCTTGAAAAACCTTGTCATTTTCCAACTAAACGATGATATCTCTTTGGATCTTGTGAAAAATACTAGTATCTGTCTTCAAACAATGTTTTGATTCCATGGGAAATGTTGATGATTTTGCATTAAGAAGACCCATTTCTAAAATAATATCAAATACATATTTGCGTTGACAAATATAGAATCCACAAGACTAACCCCATTTCCAAGAAATATAATGGAGAAGTCTCAAATCTTTCACGTGAAAGCATGCAATCAAATATTTCTTGAATTTTTGAATGGCATCCACCGAACTTTCAGAGATAATAAATCAATATATACAAGAATATTAAGTTTAACATGTTTCTTCATTAAACAGAAAACATAGTAATCCTTATAAATCCAAACATTATATGAACAATATCTAGCTTATGATATCAACATCGCCATGTTTGTTTAAGGCCATAGAGTAAACTACGTAGGCTGAAAAGTCAAGGATTTATAAAATCGGATATGAATTATACATTACGAACATGCAAACCATGGAGAAATACATTACGAATGTGCATTTGGAGAACCTCCCAATTACGAGATGAAGCAATCATAAGAAATGTTCGCACTATATTCACCTTGGCCATTCATTCAAAAGTTACATTAAAACCAAGCCCTTCAACTTGTTTGTTCTCAAGAATGACCAGTCAAGCTGATGTTCGACCCTAGCCATTCGATTTATATTGGATTTTGTAAATCCACTTGATAACGACAACTTTCTTACCCGGTGACACATATTCAAGAGTCCATATTTTGTTTTTCGCAAGAGTGTTTAGCTCCATAACATCTTTACAAAGTTTTTTCTTAGATGTCTCCGCAAATAATTATGGCTTAACACCCAAAGGTTGAATGGTGGACCAATCTTAGTGTAGATGATTCGTGGAGGCCCTGCATCATCGGTGGTCGTCCCACTCATCTAATTAATAAAGGTTAGTAATTCGAACACATTGGTTACGTATTTGTTTAGAGGAAAACACCAACTCGCACCAACCTGATTAGTAATCGGACTAAATCTCATTATCCGTTTGTAATAAAACTCTCCCGCTGCCTAACCTACAATCCTACAGTGGTATTAGAGCGTATGATCGTCTATAGTTATGGTATTTTCTGTACGGAATTCACTAAAAAATTGCAATTTCGAGAATGTTGGGCGAATTTTCTGAAACAAAATTAGGGTTCAACCGAACATATTGTTACAGATGTCACACTCAACTGAGTATGAGGTCACATCAGGTGATGTCATATGAAGATACTTGACTGAGTAAAAGGTTGTTAAGCTCGAATGAATTCTCTGGACGAAATTTGGAATATTTTGGTTGAGTGATGCTCAACTGATCATTTTGTTAGAGATGGAGGCATTCAGACTTGTGTCACATGTACCAATCGAGCAATAAAAAACTTAGGTCGAGTGAAATTGCAGAGTCGAGAATGATTGATCGAACAATAGGTTGCTTGAGCTTAGTGGTTTCCATGATGAATCACAATCAAGTAGTGAAATTTCCCAAATGGAGCAAGTTGCAGGGGTAATTCGCGTAATGGCAGATCATGCTGAGCAAAAGTTACTTGGACCAAAAAATTCCACTAGATGGCACAATCAATCGAGCAAAGGTATTGCTCAAGTCGAGTGAATCCACTGAACATATTTAAAATATTTGATCGGATCGAGCAATATGTTGATCTACCCAAACAATTTCTCGGGTAATGGTTGCTCGGACCAAGCATATAAGTGCTCGAGCGAAGTGTGTAATCTGTGTCTAAATATTTGGTTGAGCAGTATGACTGCTCGAACGAGCAATCTATCTCAACAGTGAATTATTACTTAACAATTGAGTTCTAAAGAGTCAAAATTGTTATGACTAGTGACTTTCCCGTCAAAAGGCATATACACTTTTCAAGATTTCTTTTATATGGAACAACTTGAGTACTAGAAGGCATATAAGTTTATACTCGAAGTGTGTAGTCTGATACAAATGATGCACTATGGAAGTCATCGATTAGATCGTACATGCGTCTATACTACCCGGGGGTATATACATCTTACTCTTTGACAACTCTTTGACAACCAAGAGTGATGGGTGAACTCAACTACATCCATTGGTGCAACCTCATGATCATCTCGTTTTCCTACACTATTCTTGTATAATTTTAGAGATGTTTATGATGATAGTTGCAATGTTTGCGTGTAATTTTGCATCCGCTTTACTTGTTTTCATATTTCATGTTCTTATAGGTTTTAATGTGTATTTGGTTCGTTTTCAGAGCTAAAGAACATACACGGGACACAATACAGCATCGAAGATCACAACGGTGCAAACGAGATGAGAAACGAACAAGGCATGACCAAGCATATGCTGCAGCACGACCGAGCTTCCAAGATAAACACAACCTGGCCGAGCACAAACCTCAGGACGACCGAGCATGCAACAAAGGACACATCCCGACCGAGCATGAGCAAGAGCACGACCGAGCACTCCTCCAAACACCATATGCATGACCAGGCATAACATGGAGCACGGTCGGGCTCTTTTGCAGCAAATATCCCCGAGAGTTATGCACGGCCCGGGCACACATGGAGCACGGTCGGGCAACTCTCTTGGTAGTGACCGCCGTCAGGCATGTTGGAGTGCACGATCGGGCTCTTATCATGATTTTACCCCCGAGACTTTTGCACGGACGGGCATGCACATAGCACGGTCGGGCACATATGAAGCCGTTCTAAAATTGAGGAAAAAATGCATGCCTAACCAAGTTGCATACCATGCACGGTTGGGCATGACTTGGTAAACCATCCTATGTCTGTTTTGAGTGGTAAATGAGACGACAACAATTCAAATTTTGAAAGTAACAAGATGTCAAGGATAGAGGACAGAAAAAAATGATCAATTCATCCATTCATTTATTCATCAGCCACTATAGGGGAGAGTCCTCTTGACGAGAGACAGCAAGGAGACGAAAGATCGAATCGGGACGACGCCTCGTTTGATTTTTATGTTCCTTAGGCATTCTATTTCTTTTATGTTGTTTGGTTTCAGACTCATGATTGAGTAGTTTTCTTGTTCTAGGAGAAGGGATTAGCCCATGGCTATCCCGAAACCTCTTTCGATTTATTCATGAATGCATTTTCCCGTTTTGTTAATCTATTCTTTACCTGAGTGCTTAATCATCTTGTATTTACTAAGGCCAAGTAGATGCATGTGTTAGGGATTAGGAGAAGGACTGAAAGGAGAATTCTAGTCTTAGAAGATCAGACTTAGAACAACCGAGACTAGGTCACGAAAGTAGAGTAGTAACGGTTGAGGGTTAATCGGATGAATCATAGATCGTATGAGTTTAGTTTGGGGTATCAGCCATGAAAGTAGGGTATAACTCAATTGAATCACGTTCATATGCCTTGAGAGAGGGTAGAAATTACATTAGGGTCATGCACCTTAGATATCTTGATGGGAAACACACGATTAAATAGATCAATTGGTGGTTTCGGAAGCTTTACGGTGAAACTGTATCCTATAATATATGTCTCACTGTTAAGAACTCATTAGTTTACTGCATTTTCATTATTGCATCTCACAATCAATAATTCATCGTAGCAAGTTTGATTCTAGTTTGAGTTTAGTCTGTGTTGCGTAGTTCCTGTGGGATCGACACCTAGAGTACTAAACACGTGTGTGTACTTGCGGGTAGTTTAGGTTAAATTTAGTTTAACTTGAATCGCATCACCTCACTATAAGATGACTATGTAATGTAAAGTCACTACGAGATTACAAATTTAACTAAGTTAATGGGGTTGAGATGTGATCTGACTACCAGGGGCTCAATCATATTAATAGAGAAGTAATTTCAAATAAATATTGAGATTTGTAATGGTATAGTAGCAGTTATTAGTAGTTGATATTATTTAGATGAATTCCATATCTGAATAATGTATTCATATAAGAAATGGTCTTATATATTGTGTTTTTGTGTTTGTTTTGCATATCTTCTTGACAAGTGATGAAGAAGGGCTTTTATCTCACTGTGATTGATACTTGAAGTCCACAGGTTGGTAGGGACAAACTTTAATTACTGGTACCGAAATATACGTTTAGCGCTCATGCACGAAAACTTATTGATGCGATTGATAAACCAATCATGGCGACACCTGTTGTTGATGACGCTAATTCCACACAAACAATCATTAAATGTTACAACACAGTCGTTTTTCCGAAGCAATCTAGCCACAAAAACTAATGCAACTCGAAGTGATGGAACAAAAATAATACCACATAAGATGAAATAGTCTCCCAAGTGCATGTTGCCTTGTCGAGTTTCCATGGTCTATTGTCCATTTGGAAGACTGATAGGACTAGGATAGATGTCACAAATAGAATCGAGCAAGGTAATAACACCTGTCATATAATGAAAGTCTCCCGAATCAATGAGAATTTCAGAAGAAATAGTGTTACCGGAAAAACGTTCATCACTTGTCGAAGTCTGAAGCTTAAAAAAGTTCATCAAAGTATTCCATTGCTAGTCCAAAAAACCAGGCATTGTGCTTTGATCCGGTAATTCAACAGAAGCCGAAGAAGAAGTCGAAACATGAGCTGAATTGGCTCGTTCGAGAATAGAGCCACCGTGGCCTGCAGATTTCCCGTGTCCCCTGCCACGTGCAATGATACCTCCTCATTTAGGACGTTCATTCCACCATTTTGGATAGCCATGGAACTGGAAACAAATTGAAACTGTATGCCCTGTGCGATGAAAATGAGAACAAACAAGGCCTTTGTCGTGAACCCGAACCACAACTGTATGAGCACCCTGAATAGAACCAGAAGAAACAAAGGTAGGAATAGAGAAAGCTTTGGTGGAGAAGCCAACAATGGCAGATTTGTCTTCCCTGCTGCGAGAGATAGTGTGGCGACGTTCTTCTTAGATAACCATAGAGAATACCCGATTGATGTTAGGAAAAGGTTCGGTATTGAAACTTTGTGACCGCAATGCTCCGAGTCTTAAGATAAACAAATGGATCCTCTCTTCATAACGATCCTGCACAAGCAAAGCATTAATCTTGTTGTAATCACACGTTCCCATGGGCTTATAAATCGCAAGTTCATCCCGTAGATTTTTCAATCTGCCAAAATACACGTGACCCGATTGCCCATTTTGCGAGCACCGCATCAGTTCCATGTGCAATTGGTACACACGTGCACAATTACCCACCGATAATTGGTTTTGCAAATCATCCCATGGAACCTTAACTTCTTCAACAATTGTGCCTGTTGTGCGAAGTTTCGGCTCAATGGTATTGAAAATCCATTCCATCATCATAGAGTTGATGGGCACCCAATCTTCGTAGTCTTCATCATCCGGTTGTGGCTTCAATATGAAGCCATCAAGAAAACCAATCTAACGTTTCATACGAAACACGTGGCGAATATATTTCGCCCACTCTTCCTAATTTTCATCTCCACGAAATTAAATCGGGGTAAGTATTGTCCGAGGACCCTCCGATGGATGCAATAGTAAGGTGAATTTGTCGGAATCTCATGAACACGACGGCACACAACATTGCGAGTCATTTGTGAACTAGTTTCGTGAGTGAAGTCAACAGGATCTTCCGTCGACACATTGACCGGAAGTTTAGAATCACCTAAAATCATCATGAAACAAGAAGACAACAAAGGGAAATATCGAACGAAGGAAGAAAAACAAGACGGGGAAAACTGGAATCAATGGCGGCCGAGAGCGGGAGCTCTGATACCATGCCAAAATAGTGCAATTCTCTCTTGTTGTTTCATTTCTCCAAGTCGAAGATATATAAACAAGTGTTCGCACGAGAATAGGAAACTATGCAAAACAAACTAACATGAAAATAGGAAATAAGTTACGTGAAAATATGAACAAGATATCCCAATAATTTTTCTATTGATCTCAATTTTTCATTTCACCGTTTTGCCGCTGGCAGCTCCTGTTTTCTTTGTCGGTCTCTTTCTTCACTTTGTTTCGTCGTTTTTTTTGGTTTCGTCGGTCTCTATTCCATATTTCTTCATCTCGTCAGCCTCTCTCGTTAACTATTTTTGTGATTCTTCCTTGTTCGTTTCAATTCTCTTTCATTTGCCTGATTTTGGCTTTCTTTTGAGTTTATTCGGGCATATTTGCCGCTATTTCGGTATATCTGTTTAGAATTTGTTCGGCATTTTGCCTCTATTTTGCGTTTCTTCTTCGACGATTGCCTCTTCTTCTGTTTTCCTTTTCTATCAGTCTCCTTATTTCGAATCTTCCTTCTCGACAAAATACAATGAAAAAAATTCATTTTTCTTCTTAGCGAAACACGAATCCTCCTTGTCGGTGAAACAAATTCATCCTTCTTCTTGGCAAAACAAGGTGAAACAGATTTCGATTTAATCTTCCACGGAATCCACATAACAAGATTCATTCATGAAACCAGATTTAGTGACTCTGATTCACCATGACAATCCATCAAGTATCCACGAAATCATTTTGATCCCTTAAGAAATCTTTTTTACCTTCACAATAGTGAGTTGTATTATATCTCTTGGAAAAGATCAATGACGATGGCTCTAAATGGATGAGATAAACTCGATATGATCAATGATGATGTCTCTAAATATTGATGGCTCTAAATGGACGAAATAAACTCGGTTTCATTTCATGTAAAATCTTTTAACCTTCTTCTGATAATACTAATCACGATACATGGAATAGATGCAATGGCATTGTTTGTTCTTGGATCATCAATGCAGTTTGCAAAGATATTATAGCCATCTGCGTACAACTTTTGAAATCTGGACTAATCTAGGATAAAAATTCAATCAAAACAATATACCTAGAATATTTGGATTAGAACATGAACTATCTAATTTGAGACAAGGTTCGCTTGATCTCAATACTTATTGTACAAGATTTATTACATTCTAGTAAGAATTGAAGAGTTTAGAATATTTATCTGTTTGTATATGCAAGAAATGTAGCTGTAATATGTCACCTCAGTTTAATTGTAGGGAGGAACAAAGGTAACATATTCAATTCCTCATGGAAGTTAACAACTCTTATGCTCTAGTTTGCAGCCAAATCTTGTTAATAGATCCTCTTTCCTCCGCGTCTAATTCTTTCAATCTATTTGTCCAAGATAAACAACAGAAAAATTTAATACCTCTACCCGATTCCCTTATTTTCCAAACCATTTCCACTAATAGTAAACCTGATTATTATAATCCATCCCAAAAATCTCGACCTACTTGTTCTCATTGTGGACTCATGTGACACCTTGTTGCCAAATGTTATCGCCTTCATGGTTTTCCTCCGGAAAATAAAAATCCAAACCAAAAACCTCATCCTCTTTTAAGTCTTTGATATACACCTAGGATTAATATCATTCCTTTACGTCCCTCTAAAAATTCTTTCCATGCTGTAATAAACCTTACTCAAACTCCCACTTCCATAAATCCAAACCAATTCCTAGCTTTTTAACACTCACACAACTTAATGAGACAGTTTCTCATCTTCACCACTCAAAGATGTTTTTCATCTTCTTTTATTGCATAATAATAATAATTTTAATTCAAATTCTTGGATTATTGATATAAGTGCTAGTAATAATCTATGTAACAATTTTTTATTATTTTCTAATGTTTCTCTAGTTCATAATATATTTGTGACACTACCTAATGGCCTTTATTGCATGTATCGCATGTTGGTACAATTTAATTATCTTATGTTCTCACTTTATACAATGTTTTCAATATTCTTAATTTCAAATTTAACCTCATTAGTGTAAGATATCATACTCTCAATTTAGGTTTGAATCTAACTTTTACAGTTTCTTCTTGCCTCGTACAGGATCGTATTCGAGCCTTGATGATTGGGAAAGGTACGCTTTCTCATAATCTCTATTTCTTGGAAAACATTTCTCACCCATTTTTAAGTAAGCAACTCTCTTCCTTTATTGCACCAAGGCTTAAGCATCCTTCAAATTTAAAGATCAACGTTTTATATGACTCATCTTTTATCCAGGTTTCTCTTTCTTCTAAGACTTGCACTGTGTTATCTGCCCAAAAGCAAAACAAAGACATCTTTCATATATTTCAAACTATAGTAATTCTATGTCTCTCTTTGAACTTGTTCATTTAGATATATGGGGTCCTTTTAAACATGAAGTTGTTAATGAGTATAGGTATTTTCTAACACTAGTCGAGGATTGTTCAAGAATAAAATGAGTTTACTTTCTTAAAACTAAGTCACTTGCTAAATTGATTTTCTGTAATTTTTTGAAAATGGTAAAAACACAATTTAGTTATACAATTAAATCTATTCAGATGTACAATGCTCCCGTATTATTATTCATTAATTTGCTTTCATCTCATAGTATTATGCATAATTTTTCATTTTATCTTTACTCCAAAACAAAATTCTGTTGTTGAGAGAAAACACTAACATTTGCTCAATATTGCTAGGGCATTATATTTAACTCTAATATCCCTTTAGTGTATTGGAATGATTGTGATTCTACAAGTGCAATTTTGATAAACATAACTCCAACAAATATTCTTAATAACACATCCTATTATGAAGTTCCTTATTGGTAATTGCTCTATCTATACTCATCTTAAGGTGATTGGTTGTCTATGTTGTGTCTCAACACATGATAATGATTGGATTATAAAGGATACAAGATTCTAGACCTCATTAGTAACATAATCTTAATATATAGGAATGTAATATCTCATGAAAATATATTTCCTTTTATCTCTAACAAATATTATAAATTATGTAGTGAGTTGTTTTCAAATTTTTGTTTTACCAATTTTTATTAAAGATCTTACTACAACCATACCTTATAATAATCATTCTACTAATTTACCTTTTAGTGTAACTTTACCTAATTCTAGTAGTTCTAATTCTAGGTTTAGTCGAGTAACAAAGCCTCCTACTTACCTGTCTCATTATCATTGTTATAATATTAGATCAAACAAGACTAATCATACAA
The DNA here is from genome assembly GCA_036759665.1 of Gynandropsis gynandra. Taxonomy (NCBI): domain Eukaryota; kingdom Viridiplantae; phylum Streptophyta; class Magnoliopsida; order Brassicales; family Cleomaceae; genus Gynandropsis; species Gynandropsis gynandra. The sequence goes on along the minus strand of CM071861.1, from coordinate 4,798,027 downwards.
CTCCTTATATCCAATCTCTAATTTTCTTTCTTATGATAAATTTAGTACTGAACACAAATGTTTTTTCAATGGCAATATCGGCTTTTATAGAACCTAAATTATATTTAGAAGCTAATAAATCGGTAGAATGGGTTATTGCAATGAATTTAGAACTTGATGCTTTAATTAAGAATGATACATGGTCCATTTGTTCTATGTCCTCTAATAAAAATGTGATCGGTTGTAAATGGATTTATAGAATAAAATATAATGCAGATGGTAGTTTAGGCTTTTATTTTGCTTAGCTGCTTATCTTAATTGGACAATTGATCTATTTGATATCTCAAATGCTTTTTTAAATAAATAAATTTTATGAAATTACCGCAAGTTTATGTTCCAAAACAGGGGGAGAAATTGCCTCCAAATCAAGTTTGTATTTCAAATAAATCTGTATATGATTTAAAAGAAGCATCTTATCAACGGTATACAAAATGTTGGGCTCTTTTGTAAAAATATGGTTTTGTTCAATAATCTTGTGACCATTCATTGTCCTTATCATCATATTTAGATCATTTTATAGCATTATTAATATATGTAGATGATATCTTGGTCTTTAGAAACGCACCATCAGCCGTTGATTCAATCAAATATCTATTGTCCACTGTTTTCACAATCAAAGATCTATGTAAGGTCAAATACTTTCTTGGTTTTGAAATATATCGTTCTAAACTCGGAATTTATATAAGTCAACATAAATTTACTTTAGAACTACTTAAGGAATTTGAAATGTTAGGTTCTAAACCATTAATAATTCCAATGGAAGTAAATTCTAAATTTTCATAATCAAATGGTGAATTATTAATTAATCCCTCTTACTATAGAAAATTAATTGGAAAATTAATCTATTTAACTATTTCAAGACCGTACATTTCTTTTGTTGTTAATAAATTAATCCCATACATGTCTACACCTATGTCGTTTCATTTATTGATTGTACATAAAATTCTATGGCATTTAAAAAATAATCTTGGACAAGGTCAATTTTATCCCACTGAAAATGATTTCAAGCTTAAAGCTTTTTTATTGTGATTGGATTTCTTGCATTGATTCTCATAGATGAGTAACATGATATTGTGTTTTCTTAGGAAAATATATAATATCATGGAAATCAAAGAAACAAATTAAAATTTTAAGGAGTAGCGCCGAGGTCGAATATCGAGCCATGGCTAATGCAACTTGTGAGTTTGTTTGGTTAAATTTAATTTTACGTGAATTACATATTACTATTTCAATATCTGCTCTTTTGTTTTTTGATAATGCAACGGCTCTTGAAATCACAAGCAATCTCATCTTCCATGAAAAGACAAAACATATGCGTTAGATTGCCACGTTGTTAGTGAAAGGCTACAATCGAGTTTTTTTAGAACGCTTCATGTGAAAACAAACTATCAAACCACATACATTCTCACAAAATAATTGTCTTCTACACAATTTTAAAAATTACTTTCCAAGATAAGAGTATCTCAATTATACTCCTCATCTTCGAAGGCAATATTAAATATTATTCTGATAAACCAATTATTTTTTTGTTTGTTAATTAGTTAAGTAGTTAGTTATCTAATTCTTCAAATCTTGGATGTAACTTATATTATAAATATACAAAAACCATACATATTTTTCTCAATTCAATTCAATAAAGATAATCCTATTTATATCTTTTATCTCTCTATACTAATAATATCTTGAGCCTAAATGGAGTTAGCCTGTCTATTACTTTTTCTTTTTAATTAGTATTTTTGTTGTTATTAATAATTTTTGTTGTTATTGTTATTTTTATTGGGGTGTGATGTTTATATCTAATCAAACATATAGTAATATGTGTAAATACTTATCCCAAACATAATGGGACTAAGAAAAATGAGCTTCGTTCCCACAACTTGTGTGGCTTCTTCTCCTCTGGATCTAGCAACTGAGTCAAGTTCATGTCTTTTGCTCCTAAAAGAATTTTTTGAGTTGTAGTTGTATGTTAAGGGAATAATTCTCTACCTTGTATTATCATCATCGGTATCAATATATAGTACAAGATATGAGCCAATTAAGAGATCTCCTAACAATATTAAGGGATTGCCTAAGTCATGAGGACCCAATTAAGGGATTGCCCAGTCGAAGCCGGAGATAGGCGAACAGAGAGATTGGATCAGAATTTGGTGAAGAAGAAAGCTGGAAATCCCTTCATGAAAATGTCAGCGAACTATCAAGAGGAAGGGACATGAAGAACACGGCCCAAACCAAGAGAAACTTTTTCCCGTATAAAATGAATGTTGATCTCGATATGCTTTGTTCGTTGATGTTGTATCAGATTGGTGGATAAGTAGACAACTGAGATGTTATCACAATAAAATAAGGTACCCTTAACGAGAGAGCAATGCAGTTCAAAAAGGAGAATTTCGAAGCCAACAGGTTTCAGCAACGACATTGGCTATAGCCCGATACTCAGCCTCAACACTAGAATGAGAGACGATGAGTTGATGGTTAGACGAACAAGAAAAGATTCTCCCCAAGGAAAACATAGTACCCAGATGTGGAACGGTTAATTCTGTAACCGAATAGGCCGTGAGACTAGTGACTGTCGATTTTCGCAGCTGAAGACCGTGATGAGTGGTGCCTTTAGCATATCGCAACACTCGTTTCATGGATTGAAGGTGTGTTCCATGAGGATCATGTAGAAAGAGACATAATTGTTGAACAATGTACCGAATATATCTGGTCGAGTGAATGTGAGGTATTGGAGAGCACCGAAAATGCTTCGATACGAGCTCGGTCTGCGATAGGATCACCTATACCTGCAGAAAATTTGGGTTTTGTATCAACCGGAGTGAGAGAGGGGTTGTAGGATTCCATACCTGTTCGAGTAAGAAGAGCTTCAACATATTGAGATTGGTGAAGATACAAGTCATCTGAGTTTTTCGTTGTTGTAATGCCCAAGAAATGATGTAGAGTACCGAGATCGGTCATGGAAAACTCAACATTAAGTGAAGATATAATGTGTCAAAGCAATACAATGGAGGATGCTCTAAGAATGATATCATCAACGTAGAGGAGGAGCATGACTTGTTCAAGACCTCGTCGCATGACAAAGAGGGATGAGTCACTGCGACTTTGAGGAAAAACTGAGGTGAGATACGTATGATGTGAATCGTGATTCCATGCGTGAGGGGCCTGTTTTAAACTTTAAAGAGACCGCTTAAGACGACATACATGATCCGGGTGAGCAGAGTCACGAAAACCGGGTGGTTAGAACATGAAGGCCGTCTCTTTCAAATTCCCGTGAAGGAAGGCATTTTTTACATCAAGTTGATGAATCGACCATTCTCAGGAAACAACAATGTTGAGCACCGTGCGAATGTTGGTGGGCTTGATGATAGGGCTAAACGTTTCGTTGCAATGGATGTTGGGTTGTTGAGATTTCTCATTTGCCATGAGTCTAGCCTTGTAGCGAGCCAATTATCCATCTGCATGAAACGTATGTTTGAAAAGCCACATAGAACATATCATATTAACCCCCAGGGGACGTGGAACCAAGTCCCAAGTATCGCTTTTAATCAAAGCATCAAACTTAACATGCATTGCATCATGGCAATGTGGATCCTCAAGGGCTTTAAGGTGTGAAAATATAAGAGGTGAGGTTGTGTTTGTGTTGAGGTTTAGAACGGGTTTAGGCTTTGTGATTCCGTGTTGACTACGTAGGGTCATGGAATGTATTCGAATAGCTTGAGTTTCTGCATGTGTCGGTATAGAAGGTAGTGTCGGTGTTTCTGGGTTGTCGGTGTGGGTGTTGTATCTTGGAGAAGACAATGAAGAATAGGTGAGGAATTTTGTCTGGTCAAGGAATTCATTTTGTGGAGCCGAGACTTGTGTTTGATCGGCTAGGGAAACGTAGTCTCATCATAAACCACATTTCGTGAAATAGTTATTCATCGAGTTTGTAAGTCGAGGCACCTAAAACCTTTGTGATTGCTAGGGTACCCAAGGAAAGCACGGAGTGGATCAGCGTGATAGTTTATAAGGTGAGGTTGCAAAAAGCTTTGGGTAACAAAGACAACCAAAGATACGTAGGTGATCATATGTAATGGGCCTTTGGTGAAGTTTGGTAAAAGGGATCTCTTTAGCAATGAACATCGAGGGAAGAAGGTGGATTAGGTGGACAACAATATGAAGGGCCTTAACCAAAAACGTTGGTGGTATAGAAGCTTGAAAAAGGATGGTTTATATGACATTACTTAAGGTTCATATCATGCGCTCGACCTTCCTATTTTGTTGAGAGGTTTGTGTAGATTTTGTAAACTAAAGATGATTCAGTGGAATCAAGTTTAAAAACATAGAGAAAAGATCGACAGGTTGAGAGATATTGAGAGCGAGCAAAAGATCGAGAGATCTAGAGAGAATAAGATTAACTATTCTCTGATGATTGATTTAGATACAAAGGTACATATTTATACAACAATACTAACAACTAAAAAAGATAAAAACAAGGAAAATACAAGTACAAATTCAAAGCACAAGTTTAGATGTAACACGCATGAGCTGGAGCGGTCAACTAGGCATAGGAGAGCGCTAAGCATAGGAGAGCGTGGAGCTCATAAATTTGCTTTGATCGGGTGACTTGAGCAAAGAGAGCAAGACGCGGAGAACGGGACTTTGGAGAGCGGGACGCAGGACACGAAGAGCGGGACGTGAAGAAGATTGCGTCCGAACACGGAGAGGGGGATGCAGGATGCGACCGAATGTGAAGAAGAAGAAAACACAGATTTTTTTATATACTCAACATTCCCCTCAAGCTTAGGCGTTCAAGAGCAACATAAGTGGAGCCTCATTAAAACCTTTTGCGGGGAGAACCCAACTGGGACCAAAAAAACCCGACAAAGGAAAAATAGTACAACACATATGAGCTCGAGGGACAATCAACTAAGCTTCAATTCGATGCCTTGGGATTGAAGATATCTATGAGGCCAATCCGATAATGGAGATCTTTGCATACTTTTTCACTTGTGGCTTGGTGAAAACATCAACCAACTGATCTGAGATTCTTGTGTATGTGAATTCAATGACGCCATCTTCGAGCTTCTCTCGAACAAAATGACAATCAACTTCAATATGTTTTGTTATTTCGTGGAACACTGAGTTGGAGGCAATATGAATTGCCGCCTGATTGTCGCAGTGAAGCACCATGGCCAGTGAGGGTTTGAGGCCAAGATCTTTGAGAAGAGCCTGGATCCGAATGAGCTCACATGTTGTATTTTTCACAGCTCAATACTCAGCATCAACGATGGAAAAAGAGACCACCGATTGCTTTTTTGCTTCTCCAAGTGACGAGGTTCCCCACGAAAAAGGTACAGAACCCATCATTGATTTTCGGTCTTTGCGGTCACCGGCCCTATCCGCGTCACAATGCACAATTAGACTAGTATTGTTGTTTTTACTCACTAGAATACCTTTTCCTGGAGCATTCTTGATGTATCGAAGGATTCGGTCCACCATTTTCCAATGTTGTTCCTTCGGAGCATGCATATGCTGGCTAACCTGATTCACAGCATAACACAAGTCATGTCTTGTTATCGTGAGGTATATTAGCTTACCGACAAGGTATATGTATTGTTCTATATCATGAAAAGGTTCCCTCTCACGCAAGTCTTTGAATTTTTCTTCGATGGGGGTCTTGGCCGGCTTATAGCCGCGTTTACCTGTTTTATTCAAAAGATCTAAAGCATGTTTTCGTTGAGAAAGAAATAGATTATCATTAGATCTCGTTACTTCAACTCCAAGAAAGTACTTAAGTTCACCTAGATCCTTTATATCAAAAGTTTCTTTTAGAAAACGTTTAGCGTTTTCTATTCCTATATTATCATCACCTATTATGATTATATTATCAATATAAACTAAGAGAACGATGATACATGATTTGTTTTGAATGATGAACATGAAATAATCAACCTCACTCCTCTTAAAACCATACTTTCGAACATTATCATAGAGCCAGTGTACCAAGCTCGTGGGGACTGTTTAAGTCCATAGAGAGCTCTATTTAGTTTGCATACGATTCCTTTTTCGATTTGGAGGCCCGGGGGAGATTTCATATAGATCTCTTCCTTTATTTGCCGATGAAGAAAAGCGTTTTTAACATTCATTTTCCACAAACTCCAATTAAGGTTAATAGCAACAGAAAAGATAATGTGAACATAATGAACTTTAGCAATAGGAGCAAAAGTCTGAGTATAATCTTCCCCATACTTCCGATTATACCCTTGTGCTACAAGATGAGCCTTGTAACGTTCTACCTCACCATTACTCTTATATTTGATTTTGTATACCCATTTGCTTCCTATGGGCTTCTTTTCTTTAGGAAGAGGGACAAGGTCCCATATTTTATTCTTTTCTAAGGCTTCTAGCTCCTCGACCATGGCTTCCTCCCATTCTGGCTTCCCTTCCGCTTCTCTATAGTTTTGTGGCTCAATATCCCTGTCAATTTTACTAAGAAAAGCTTTGTGATCAGTAGAGATAAATGCTATAGAGCAAAAGTTTTGAATATGGTGTTTTGTTGCCACGCCATTGAAATGGGATGTTTGGTTGCCACGCCATTGAATAGGATTGTGGATCCAATCCGAGATTGGTTGCCTTATCTAGTGCTTATCGGAGGCACTATCTCATTTAGAATCCTTCATTAGACTTCACCGACGTCATGATCCTCATTTTTGTTATGATCATGGATTTGCTCTTCGTTCTCATGATTTGAGGCCCTAGTTTCATCCTCATGATTTTGCTCAGAAGGTATGATCTCATCATGACTTTCTTGTTCTTCATTTCTGAGATTTCTTGATCATTTTTCTATTCATGACGCCCACGTACACTTGGCAAGGGACATGTTTTATTGTTAGTTTCCGAAATTGAATTTACTAAGTTTTTAATGGACAAACCTATATCATTTGCTTCTGATATTCCTTTAATCTCTTCCTAGGTGATTTTATCATTAAAGCTCTTGTCTTCAAGGAACATAACATCTCGAGACACCATTACATGTTGAGATTTTGGATCGAAACACTTGTAGCCTTTTTGATATACTGAGTATCCGATGAACATGACATTAGTGCTCCTTGGTTCCAACTTGTTTCGCTGTGAGTCATGAACAAGAACAAAACACACGCAACCGAAAGTTCAAAAGTACTCACGATCAGGTTTTGTTGAGTTTAGTACCTCATAAGGTGATAGGTCCTTTAGAACCTTTGTTGAAACTCTATTAAAGATGTGACATGCGGTCATGACCGCATCGGACCAAAACCTTTTAAGAACATCTCGATCGAACATGAGAGTTCTCGAGACTTCCATTAGGTGCATGTTCTTCCTCTCGGCAATTCCATTTTATTGCGGAGTATAGGGCCACGAGGTTTGGTGTGTAATACATTGTTCTTCAAGGTACCTGCAAAACTGAAGAACAATATACTCTCCAGCATTGTCAATCCTTAGACATTTTATTTTAGCATCATATTGAGTTAAAACATGCTTATGAAACTTCACAAATACATCATAAACATAACTCTTAGACGAGAGAGTATAAATCCATGTAAACTTTGAATTTTCATCTATGAAGGTTACAAAATATTTCTTTTGATCAAGAAAAACACATGGAACTGTCCAAACATATGAATGGATCAGCTCAAAACAGTTTGTATAAACCGAAACAGAGTTAGAAAAAACTTGTTTTACGTGATTTTCTAAGATGCAAGCTTCACAAGCTTCATGTTTATCTTTAAGATCAGGAACAATGATACTTAGAACTTTGCTATGAAGGTGTCCAAGTCTCGCATGCCACATAGAAACTTTATTAATATTTGAATTTGACAGAAACACGGACTCAAGATCACAATACATAGACTTGAGAACATAAAGACCATTGAGGAGCTTTCCTTTGCTGATTACTTGTTTGCTTTCAATATCTTGTATCCAAAATGAGTTAGAATCGAAACAAACATGGCAATTAAGGTCTTTTGCAAGCTTTTGGACAGAGATAAGATTATTAGAAAATTTTGGAATGAAAAGAGCCCTTGTATCATGACCGAGAAGCTTAAGCTTCCTTTTTCCTTTAATTGGAACACTCTCCCCATTCACAATAGAAACAAAGCCACTATAAGGTTTTATATCTTTAAGCGAGTCATGATTTTTTATCATATGATTTGTAGCTCCAAAATATATTATAATATGGTTTCAAAAAATAGAGAAGGCAGAGACAACATTACCTCCCTCTTCATCAACTTTGTTTGTTTGATTTCCTACCATAATCATTTGGTAAAACCCCTTGAGGTCTGCATTGGTGATAAACTCAGACGCAGAGGTCATATTAGCCTTACCTTGATCGTCACGGCTTTTATTCTTCAACTGGGGGTGAAGGATCCAACAATTGATCCTTTGTATGACACTTCCTTCTGCAATACTTACAAGAGAACTGATTTTTGAAAGGCTTGATAGTAGTGGCTTGCCAGAGGTGTTGTTGGAGACATTAGCTTCCTCGGTCATTTATTTAAAGAAATGGTTTCCCCCTTCCTCCCTTTTAATCATCATACAAACTTCGTTAAACGAGGAAAAATCGTTTTGGCAAAATATATTATGAATAAGGTCGTTGTATTTGTTGTCGAGGGAGAATAAAAGGCAAAAAACCTGATCCCGATTTGCTCTTTGAGCTATTTCCACAGAATCTGCAGTATGAGCCTTAGAGAATCCAGTTCTGACCATAATTCCTTAAAATCACCCAAAGCCTTGTTAAAAGGCTTTCCCTCTTGGCTTAGATTATTAAGGGCTTTCTTTACTTCATACACATGGTTAAAATAGAATTCATTGCCAAAACTTGTTTCTGATAGTCCAAAGCTCTTTAGGAGACTCTATGTGCCCATATGTACGAAGCATATGAGATTTGCAGGAATTTTGCAAACAACCAAGGCAGTCAGCTCATTTTGTTCCCGTTTTTATGATCCAGCACTTGAATCCACCGGTTTCACATCTAATCCTGTCACGAAACCCCAAAGACCTCGCATGCCAAGATTGGCCTTAGCAATCTTCGTCCAGATGGAATAATTGTTTCCATTGAACGAGATTGAGATGATTTTGGTCGAGTCCATGAAAAGAGATCCGAGAAAACAAAGGAAAACAAAAAAAAAGAGAGATTAAAAAAGGTTTGACCGAAAAAATAACTTTAGAAAGAGATAAAATTTCAAAAGGAACAAAATTGATCAAAGATTTTTCGAGATTCGATTACCACTCTGATACCATGTAGATTTTGTAAACTAAAGATGATTATGCGGAATCAAGTTTAGTGACATTGAGAAAAGATTGAGAGATTGAGAGAGATTGAGAGCGAGCGAAAGATCAAGAGATTTACCGAGAATAAGATTAATTATTCTCTTATGATTGATTTAGATACAAAGGTACATATTCATACAACAATCCTAACATCTAAAAAGAGAAAAACAAGGAAAATACAAGTACAAATGCAAAGCACAAGTTTAGATGTAACATGCATGAGCTGGAGTAATTAACTAGGCAAAGGAGAGCAGAGAGCTCATTAATTGGCTTTGACCGGATGACTTCATCGAAGAGCAAGACACGGGACACGGGAGCGCAGGACGCGGGACACGGAGAGTGGAACACGGAGAGCGTGATGCGGGATGCGGCCGCACATGAAGAAGAACGTGTCCGAACATAGAGAGTGGGACGCAGGACGTGGCCAAACATGAAGAAGAAGAAAACACAGATTTTCTTCATATACTTAAAAGTTTAAGGATAAGAGAACCAAAGAACATCACCATTTGAATCAAAAAATCCTCGAAGCTCATGATTATCAAATTCTCCAATGTGATCGCATTGAAAAGTTTTTTATGGGCTTGTTGAATTGAGTTCGAACGTAGGAATGAAAGTGTACAAGCTTGGAAAACACTTCATCCTTACGGAGAAGCGGATATACTCAAACAAAATAAACAAAACGTAGTATTTAATCCCGCTAACACTTGGTATAAGGGATGTCAATACATTAGAATGAATAATCTTAAATGGTAAAGTAGCTAAAGAAGATGACTTAATTAACGGTAAACAAATGTGTTTCCTAAGTTGAAACACACAACAAAGTTTGTGATTGTCATCCTTATTAAAACGAAATAAACCCAAAGACAATAAATGGTGAAAATTAGAATCCTCAGAGTGTCCAAGATGCTCGTGCCAACTGGAGCTCGAAGAAAGCAAAGCAAAGAAAGACTGAGATGATCAAGCGTAGGTAAATTTGGAATAAATAGGGTAAAGGGGACCCGGGATATCACATCGGACCAGAACTGCTTGCGTCATACGATCCTTCACAAAAAAATCGTTAGCATCAAACTCGATAGAATAACTATTATCACGAGTAAATTGTCGAATTGAAATAAGATTTTTGATGATTGATAGTGTGACTAATACATTGGAGATGTCAAAGTTTTCATGGTGTGTCCGGATTTGGGTAGTGTCGTTTTTGGTAATAGGTATAAAGCATCCAACGCAGACTGTTGGTTTGATACTCGAATTAAAAGTGGACTCGAGAATACCTGGTTGAGATGTCAGATGCGCAGTTGCTCTGGTATCCATATAACATGATGCGTCTGTTGGGTTCTTGATCTGCATCAGATTGAATGTTTGAATCATGTCTATTGGCGTCTCAATGGAAGTTGGACCATGGGAGCAATAGGGTGCGAGTTCGATGACTGAGCAATAAGAGTCGTGTTTGGTAGCGGTGCAACATAGTCAAACAAGGTGAGAGACTTGGCTGCGACATATGCGGGGTAAGTTCCACAGAGGGATACATTGAAGAAAACACTCTAGATTATGGCAAAGCTCATTGTTGGTACGATCCATCCATGCAGGCACAGGAAGAGCCGACATGTAAGGCACGTTCCATTGCGTCAATGGAGGAGGTTGCAGCCAGTTTTGGGTGTGATATTGAGGCAGAGAGATTTGCCACTGGTGATTCTGATGGTGAGACGGAGACGAGTACCCGTTCTGGTTGTAATGTTGTTTGCGGTTGGACCTTCGGTTGCCTTTGTTTCCTTGTCCACGTGAGTGCCCCCGATGTTGGCGATAAGATTGATGTTGTTGATAGGACTGTGGAGTCGAAGGAGTATTACTGTCTGGACCAGCAAGCAGGATTGTCGATGCTGAGGCATGATCAATATGAGTGGGTTCAGGACGACGATGACACTGAAGGCGTTGCTCCTCAAGAACCAACATAGATCTTGCGTCGTCAAAGGTAGGAAACGGTTTCTGGTGCTAAATGACATTCACAATATTGTCAAATTTCTCATTCAGCCCGTTGAGAGCATGCATCACCATGGCCCTCTCGCTGATACGGGCATCGAAGTTTGTGAGGAGATCAGAAATCCTCTTGATGCGTTGGTAGTAGGCATGAACAGATTGTTCCCCAATTCTGATGGTGCAAAGTTCGTTGTCCAGATGTATAGTGTGAGCTTCTTTGTTTTCACGAAAGAGGCGTTCAAGATCTAACCAAATCGCACGTGCCGTAGATTTGGTTTTGAGTACGTCTAGAATGAGGGACTTTGAAATAATGCCATAAATCCATAGTTTAACAAGACCATCAAGACGTCTCCAGTCTTTCGAAGGAGCATCAGTTATTGCAGCGGAGCTGTCGATGTGGCTCAAGACGCCGAAACTAAGACAACAGGTCTCAAAGATGTCGTGCCAGGAATCGTAATTCAGTTCCTCCATATCAAGTGTGATCGGGCTGTGGGATTTGATGTCGGTGATCCCAAAAGGTTTTTCCAAAGAGGTAGGAGCAGCGGAAGCCATGGCTCAGCGATGAGAAGACAAGCGACAAACAGAGGAGAAGGTAGGGATCGGTGAAAGGAAAATGAGAAAAGGAAAGTTAAAAAGAAATCTCTGATACCATTTAAGTTAAGGGAATAATTTCCTACCCTGTATTATCATCATGAGAATCAATACATAGTACAAGATATGAGCCAATTAAGGGATCCCCTAACAATATTAAGGGATTGCCTATGATCATGAGTACCAATTAAAGAATTTCCTAAGAAACAAATATTAACAAAATATCTCATCATATGTGCACTAACAGTAGTTTGTTGTCTGATAATGGAACTCGAGTACCGGCCAAAATTCAACACCCTTTTATTCTGTAGGGATGAATTTCCTAGCGACCGGCTCGTTTTCTGTTCACATTTTGGTTTTAAATGTTTGCAGATCGTGATGATACCCTTTATCCACTTAGCACGGGGATTCCGAGAGAATGTGAACAGAACATCAAAGGTGAGATTTTCTGTCCAGTGAAATAGGTTTCTTGATCCGCAAGTTGTGTTTCATGTCTGGTTTTCTCAGGTACTGAGACTAGGGACCGTGTTCATACAGATCACATGGTGGAAAAGCTTGCAATAGAGGAGCGAAATACACGAATTTTCCAATTTGCTTGACAAGAACTACGGACAACCATGGCGGTCTCCGAGCAATTGGATACGACTTTGATTACAATGATTACCATAGGTATAAGATGTTAAACCGATGGTTTTATATGTGCGTAAAAAGAAAGGTTGAATTGCGGGAACAAGGAAGATGCTGCCGGAAGAGAAAGAGAGCATGGAAGACTTCATGAAGTTTTTCAGCATTAGGAATGGCAAGTAGTTTTTTCATTTAGAGTCAGTTTGTATTTTTGTGTTTCTTTGTTGCAGGAAGTCTGTTAGCCAGCTCATGGTGAGGTTGTTACACCTGATACTGGTATAAATAGAGGGATGAGGGGATTATTTTGAAAGCATCCAGAAACTAGTGAAAGAATTGTAAGGGGAGGAGTGCTTGAGTGGCTCACTCTAAAATCAAAAGCTCACCTATCTGTTTCTAATTCTTTGAATTAATAAAAACCAACAGTTTCTTTTCGAATCTTAACAAATTTGGTATCAGAGCTTTCGATCACATCGGGGATGACGAGAAGCACTTCGCAGCTTGGTGATGCAGTGGACGCGATCAATGAGAGACTATCGGAGCAGTATGCCTTCAATGAAACTCAAAGCAGAGAGATGATGGTGCTCAACAACAAGATGGATGAACTGCAGAAATCATTGATGGATTTGGTGAAAATCATCGAAAAAACTCCAGAACGAGAAAGCTACTCCGAACAAGGGGTAAACCGTCCTCAGTCACTCGATCAAAGAGGTAATGCTCCACAGGAAGTTCATCGACACTTGCATAACATGGATTCCTATTGTAAGAAGATTGAGATGCTTGTGTTTGATGGATCCGATATTATCGATTGGATTTCATGAGTGGAAAGGTATTTTGAAATTGGTAACTATACTGAAGAAGAGAAGCTTCTTTTGGCTGCTATGAATTTGGAGGGCGTGGGACTGCGTTGGTATAATTGGAAGAAGACTTGGAAAACGTTTACGGAATGGGATGATTTTAAACTCTGAATTTTCAATCGGCTTGGAGGATTCAAAATTGGATCAGCGAGTGATCGTCTATTCACTCGCACTAAAAAAGCATCGGTCTTTGAATATCTACAGGAGTTTGAAGACCTTGTCTCCCAAATTCCAAACTTACCAGATATCGTCCTAATCAGTGCTTTTAAGGCTGGATTGAAGGCGGAAATTAAAATCATGTTGCGCGTGTTGAATCCGCAGGGGCTCGAAGACATCATCGACACCGCACTGCGTTTGGATGATTGTGAGATGGAATCGGCGTTTCGATTCCTATATCTAGAAATATGAAGACGACAAATGGGATGGAGAGCAGTTCATTCTCGGGAGCGAAGGGACTGAGAAACCAAAACCAAAACTTCAATCGCTCGAAAATTTCAGAGCAGTCGGTGGCGGGAAGCCCAATGACGAAGCCGACGACTCAAAATCAGAATGTTCGGGAACCGATGACGGAGGACCGATGGGGCAATCGTCGGCCGTTGTATCGGCGATTAACAGAAGCCGAAACTGAAGAAAGACGAAGGAAAGGCCTCTTCTTCCGATGCAATGAGTGATATTCCTATGGTCATTAGTGTAAGCAACGAGAATTGCAGGTTCTCTTGGTGGTTGAAGAGGAAGAAAATTTCGAGGTAGCTGAAGAACATCTACGTGGAGATACTGATGTCGAGGAGAGTGAAGAACATACTGAAATGGCTGAGATCTCACTCAATTCGGAAGCTGGAATTTCCATTCCTTCCACACTGAAGCTGCGAGGATGGATAGGCACTCAAGACAAAGTTGTGATGGTGGATAGTGGAGCCACGCACAACTTCATCGCCGAGAGCGTGGTGGAGAAGCTAGGGTTGCAAACGGAAATTACTCGGCAGTATGGAGTGTCATTAGGGACAGGGATGACGGTAAAGACCATGGGAATTTTCAGGAATGTTACCTTAATGTTGCAGGACGTGATAAATTGTGATTGCTTACCATTACCACTACGAAGTTCAGACCTCATTTTAAGAGTCCAGTGGCTTCAAACGTTGGGGCAAATCAAACTTGATTTCTGCAAGTTGGAGATGTCCTATCATCTCGAGGGGGCGGAAGTAACATTAAGGGGTGATCCATCGATGAATAATTCTTTGGTGACTTTTGATAACACGTAATCCGTCGTAGTATTTACATGGTTCTTAGGTTTAGTTTTGATTAAATATCTTAGATTTTACCGATTTATCGAGTTTATTCGAGGACTTCATCTATATTTCGTGTTTTGTATAGGAAACGAAGACATGTAGTGAAACACGAGTGATTACGGCAATTCAACCCCGAAAACGTGATGGAATGACAAGGTACAACATGTGTAAGGCCACGGATTGAAAGCGAACACTCAAACACCGAGCGAAGGGAGCGAAAACAGCAAAACAAGAGCTGCATGCTCGGGCATAGAGAGGACCCGCTCGGGCACAAGTTGTGAAATTGAGGCTGAAGATCCCCGTAGCTTTACACGACTTGGGCACATGAAGAATACGATCGGGCATAGGTGCCCGCTCGGGCTGCAAAATGGCATAAACGACTCGAGCACATGAAGAACACGCTCGGTCATGTGTGCCCACTCGGGCTGCACAAGGGTGCCCGCTCGGGCTCTAATTGTCACTAAAATTTGCCGTGAACAAGCCCGACTCAGTCTGGCAAGCCACACGCACGAGCATGGGTGCCCGCTCGGGTTGTCAATGGTGCACGATCGGGTGGTGGTCCTGCACGACCGGGCTGCTCTTGTGCCCGCGCGGGCCGCCAAATCCAGAACTAACTCCTTTGAAAGTTTGAACGAGCAATTAATGAGAAAAGAAGCCTTCTAGGGCTAGGATTCGAACCAGACATTGAGGGAAAGGTTCAGAAACATTGAGGAACATTGAGAAAGGAAGGAAAAGACATAACAAAGTATCGGGAGCATGGAGGATCTATTGAAGACGTCGATATACGAATAGGGAGGAATCTCATTCTCTATCAATGTTGAATTTAGTATTCTCTTGCGTTTCTTTTGCTGTGTTCATGTCTGAGTAGATATATAGCCATGGGTTAGAGAGTTTTGCCAATATGTAATGAAGTCTTGTTCTTAATGCTTGGTGGTTCTTAACGCTTTTGTTCTTTTACGCCACTTGAATGAATGAATTCGGTATTTGATCGTTTTCAGATTGATTGGTTGTTTTTATGCTTTCATTCCTGTACGCCACTCGAATGGATGATTATAGAAGTCTAATGAATCTACGCCAGGGGATTAGACTTTGGAATCTTGCCATGATTTAGGATTTAATCGGTTTAGAATCTACGCCAGGTCGATCGATTGAATCTAGGGATTAGGATAGCGGTCTTAATGCGTCTAGTAGGTGAGACACGCAATCGAGAGATTGGGATACGCATGCTAGATAGTGGACAAGTCTACGCCAGTCAGTTCCTATATTAGAGCTTGAATTCCCTGAACTCGTGATAGTATCTAGGACTAATGATCTTGTTAGAACTTCGTTGCATCGTTGTGCAACTCTCGATACCTATGGTGTTTAGTCATTAAGTTTATCTCGTTAAGTAGTTTAGCTTAGTTTCATTCGCATTCCCATCATTATTCGATTTTACACATCTTATCCATTAGTCTAATAACTTTACAGTTGCATCAATTCCTTATGTTCGACCCTGGTACTATACGATCCGTATTCTTGCGGAAGAGTTAGCCTAGGTATATTAACTTGAGATTAACCGACATCAACTTTTAAAAGTCTGGTTAAGACTGTGCATAAGGAAGAACAATGGTTTTGGGTAGAGTTGTAGAGCTTACAGCAGGAGGCGACTAGCTTTGTCAAAATGCCTCTAGAAATTGAAGTTGTAATTTCACACTTTTCAGGTGTTTTCGCCAAACCAACAGGACTTCCTCCACAACGCAGACACGAACACAGGATCGTGTTGCAATCGGGAATGGGATCAATTAGTGTGAGACATATCGGTATCCACATGCACATAAAAAAAATAGAAAAGCTGGTGAAGGATATGTTGGCGGCTAGAATAATTCAACCGAGCCATAGTCCCTTCTCGAGTCCTGTTTTGTTGGTTAAAAAAAAGACTGTGCATAAGGAAGAACAATGGTTTTGGGTAGAGTTTTAGAGCTTACAGCAGGAGGCGACTAGCTTTGTCAAAATGCCTCTAGAAATTGAAGTTGTAATTTCACAGTTTTCAGGTGTTTTCGCCAAACCAACAGGACTTCCTCCACAACGCAGACACGAACACAGGATCGTGTTGCAATCGGGAATGGGATCAATTAGTGTGAGACATATCGGTATCCACATGCACATAAAAAAATAGAAAAGCTGGTGAAGGATATGTTGGCGGCTAGAATAATTCAACCGAGCCATAGTCCCTTCTCGAGTCCTGTTTTGTTGGTTAAAAAAAAAAGACGGCAGCTCAAGGTTTTGCGTCGATTAGAGGGCGTTAAACCAAGCAACTATCCCAGATAAGTTTTCGATTCCTATGATTGACCAGCTTTTAGATGAATTGTTTGGTGCTTAATGGTTTTCGAAATTTGATCTCAGGGATGGCTATCATCAGATTTTAATGAACAAAGAGGATGTCGCGAAAACTACCTTCGCACCCATGATGGCCACTATGAATGTCTGGTCATGCCATTTGGTCTCACCAACGCCCCGGAAAAATTCCAAGCCTTGATGAATGACATTTTCAGACTGTTTCTAAGAGATTTTGTGTTCGTATTTTTTTTATGATATTCTAGTGTACAATAAGAACTTGGAAGATCACATGGAACATTTGTTCTTGGTTCTTCAAAAACTACAGCAACATCAGTTGTTTGCAAACCTGAAGAAATGCAGTTTATGTGCTACGACGGTGGATTATTTGGAACATTTAATTTCGCAGGAGGGAGTCGCTACGGATCCAGCTAAAACAAATGCCATGAACTCGTGGCCAACTCCTATGACCATTAAGGAGCTAAGGGGATTTCTGGGATTGACAAGATATTATAGGCGATTCGTTCGGAATTTTGGAATCATCACCAAACCATTAACAGCCTTGTTAAAGAAGGATGCATTCCAATAGTTGGATGAGGCCGAACAAGCTTTTTATGATTTGAAATCAGCCATGGTATCTGCTCATGTCCTTCGGTTTCCAGATTTCAATTATACTTTTACCCTCGAAACCGACGCATCAAGATATGGGTTGGGGGCAGTGTTGATGTAATGGAAAAGGCCAAATTGCTTATTTGAGCCGAGCTCTCTCAGATCGTGAAAAGCTCAAGCCGATACATGAGAGGGAACTCATAGCCATAGTTCTTGCCATTCAAAAATGGCGACATTACTTACTTGGACGACGATTTGTGGTGTGCACAGACCAGAAGAGTCTGAAGTTTCTATTGGAGCAGAAAGAGGTGAACTTGGAATATCAGAAATGGTTGGTTAAATTGCTGGGATTTACGTTTGACATTTCATACAAACCGGGAAGGGATAACAAGGTGGCAGATGGACTCTCTCAGAAACTTTGTACAATGTCTGTTCCAAACAGCTTGGAGTTGCAAGACTTATCTCAAGAAATCGCACTTCATCCGACTTATGGATCAGTTTGAGAGGACTTATAGACTTCTAAGGCTGAACACGATGGATATTCTGTTAATAACTGTTTACTTCTATATAAAAACCGCATTGTATTGCCCGAGGATTCCAAGCTAATTCAGTTGGTGCTCAAGCAATTTTATGATGGAGTAGTGGGGGGACATTCCGGTGTACTCAAAACAATGAAGCGAATACAATAGATGTTTTACTGGAAGGGCATGCGGCGACAAATTCAAGCCTATGTAGCACAGTGTCCAGTTTGTCAAGTGCTGAAATATTCTACATTGTCGTCCGCTGGTCTCCTTCAGCCACTGCCCATTCTGCAACAGATTTGGGAAGAAATTTCAATGGATTTCATTGAGGGATTGCCTAAATCATCAGGATATAATGTAATTTTGGTGGTTGTTGATCGCCTCAGCAAATATTGCCATTTTTTGTGGTTGCGGCATCCATTTACAGCTGAGGATGTAGCCAAATTGTTCATCAAGGAGGTTGTGCGCCTCCACAGATTTCCGAAATCCATTGTGTCAGATCAGGACAAGATTTTTCAGTCGCGTTTTTGAAAGAACTGTTTCGAATATCTGGAACGAAGCTCACGTTCAGTACTTCATTCCATCCCCAATCTGATGGACAGACCGAAGTAGTCAACTGATGTTTGGAAACTTATTTGTGTTGCTTTGGGGGTGCACATCCTCGAAAGTGGAAAACATTCTTGATATGGGTAGAATTTTGGTTCAATTCCAACCTCTATTCATCGCTGCAGTCTACACCTTTCCGTGCGGTTTATGGCCGAGATCCACCACAAATCATCCAATATGAAAAGGGTTCCACAGCTAATTTCAAATTGGAGCAGTCATTGATGGAACGAGATTTAATGATGGAACAGTTAAAACAACAATTAATTTGAGCTCAGCAACGTATGAAATCCGTTGCGGATGCTTCGAGGGAGGTAGAGTTTGTAGTAGGTGATTTGGTGTATCTAAAACTTCGGTCGTATAGACAGAAGAGTTTGGCCATACGACCTTTTCAAAAGTTGGCAGCTCGCTTCTATGGCCCATTTCCGATAAGTGCTCGTGTTGGACAGGTAGCATACCAGCTAGAACTACCGGTTGGCTGTAAGATTCACCCTGTCTTTCATGTTTCTCAGTTGAAGAAGGCTATCAAAACATCATTGGAGGTACAGCCCTTACCCACGGAACTAACGGGTGAATTAGTACTAGCATTGGAACCGGATCGCTTATGCGATGAATGATACAATATCGAGGGGTATTTGGAAGTACTTATTCAATGGAAGAATCAATCGGAGCATGAAGCAACTTGGGTATTGGCTACTGATTTTATGCAGGAATTTCTAGCATTTGAGTTTGAGGGCAAGCTCTGTGTTAAAGGGGGTATTGTTAAACCGATGGCTGTATATATGCGTAAAAAGAAAGGTTGAATGAAGGGTTGCAGGAACAAGGAAGATGCTTGCCAGAAGAGAAAGAGAGCATGGAAGACTTTATGAAGTTTTTCAGCATTAGGAATGACAGGTAGTTTTTCGTTTAGAGTCAATTTGTATGTTTGTTTTTCTTTGTTGCAGGAAGTCTGTTAAGCAACTCATGGTGAGGTTGTTACACCTGAGACAGGTATGGGGCGATTATTTTGAAAGCATCCAGAAACTAGTGAAAGAATTATAAAAGGAAGAGTGTTTGAGTGGCTCACTCTAAAATCAAAAACTCACCTACCTGTTTCTAATTCTTTGAATCAATAAAAATCAACAGTTTCTTTTCGAATCTTAACATAGGAGTTGTTCTTTCATCGCGAATAATCACATTGTCCGCTTTACCGAACCAAATCTGTCCACTTTACCAAAGACTGCCCATTGTCTGCAAACCAACAGAAACCGCCATTGAGAAGGCTCTGGAGATCGCCAAAATAGACCCTCAAAGAACTGTAAGTATAAACGTTTCCTTAAATCCTTGAATATTAGACATCATGGCCAAATAATATCTTATTCTGATGATATTTGATTAATCTGCAGCTATTCTTCAATGACAGTGTCAGAAAATACAAGCTGGTAAACGTGTTGGTTTACACAGTGTTCTTGTAAGTGAACAATTTCTTCTAATCTCTAATGATTCCTTTGATCGCAGTGTTCTTGGATTCATCAATGCTGCGATTACTTCGTGTTTGTGAAGCTAGGTACTCTTCACATAGAGTGAAAGGAGCAGATTATGCATTGGAGAGTATCGACAACATCAAGGAAGCTTTGCCAGACCTCTGGTAATTGCTTAAGGTTTCCAATTTGAAGATCTCGGCAGAAGCATTTCGTTTATTTGCAATCTTTATTTGTTCCCTCTTTCCTGTAATAAAATATGAGCTCATAATTATAATAATAATAATAATAATCAAATAAAAATTTTGGTATCCATAGTAATCAAAATGGTAAGCAACCGGTACAACTTTATATACAATCTAAGATGTTTAATACCAGAATCTAATTTATCTATCCTTCACAGCATCAGCATAGAGAAGTATTCCTCGAATTCTTGATCGATTGTAGGCTTCCTTGTGTTCTGCCCAGAAGAATCTGCACAAACGATGTATAAACTGATTTAAGATCTCACAAAATTTTCTCGGTATAGTTTGGTTCGAGCACAAAATCAGTTCACCTTGGTTAACAGTCCATCTCCCGGAAGAAACAAGGCAAGTAGCATTGTAATCCTTCCCTTTGCCGTCAGGAAACAGAGTATCCGCAATTTCATTCTCCGTATATTCCTCTAGTTTTCCGGTGCCATAGACCAACTCTAGATGGTCGTGGAACATTTCTTCTTGGAGTGATGAACTACATGACTCGTCTGTGATCTCATCAGAACATTCTATAGAACTCAAGTTCCCAGAGAGTGTGGAGTACTCAGAACCTTCAGCCATAATGAAGCTGTTGCGGTCTTTAACCGTTTCAATCTCAGAGCACTTGTCTGAACTAATATTACTGTCACAACATGACTCATTGGATTTAGAGAGTAGAGCTTCGTTGTCGAAACATGTGTGTTTCGGAAGAGGTAATAACACCAATTGCTCTGTCTGAAGCTTCCTTTTCCTGCTCAGGTTGACTGCTTCCATGTACCTGCAGAACATCGTGACGAAGACACACGATAGACGTAATAAAATGTCTCAAACATCAATGAATCGGTTTAATGTTGGAATCAAATAAATGGGAGGAACAAATTTCCCAGATGCATTATGAATAGGATAAGATCAAACCAAAGTTGTATGTTTGGATAATGTTTCCCGTGATTTAACAGAAATCTCATATAATCGATTTGGTGCTACATACATTTGATTCCGAATTTTGTCAGTTGCCAACTGTGAATTCTGTGACTAGTCATACATGAGGTGAAGACACATACACACATCCAGGCATACATACATCCACACACACACACACATATACATCCATACATAGATATATATAATATAAATAATCAAGATTGAATGGGAAACTTGTGCCCTAGAACAAATCTAGAACTAATTAAATCCAGGAACTTGGACAAAGCGCAGGCAAGTGTGTATGCCACTGTCAGACTCTATGGTAATTCAGAAGCTGAAGAAGACAACAAATTGCTGAGTAAAGCACGGTTTTTCTTCCTATGATAGCAATTTAACAATCAAAACAACCCATCGAGGTCATACATCAAACCACCAACAAAACAACATGAGCCATTGGAGAATCGAGTGAAAAGTATATGCAAAAAAGGACCAAAAACAAGAAAAAAAGGCAAGAACCCAGAATTCAAAACCTGGTAAATCTGAAATGGGTTCCAGTTGTTCACTTCCCTTTAGGAAGTAGATCTCTAAGAGTTCGAAGATTTACACAAACATACTGTTTTTTCCTTCAAACAAAAGAAGAAAAACACGTAAGCGCACCCTTCCCTATTTTCAGAAGAGTCGGTATACCCAAAATATACAATATAATAATAAGACAATGAATGGGGTTTAAAATAAAAAATATATGTTAGGTTTCCCTATAACAATAAGACAATGAATATTGATATTTCCATAGTATTGATATTTCCATTTTTTTTTGTGATCCGTGTCGGGATGTGACTTTTCGATCCATGCCATTTTTTTATTATCATATGTGATTTTTATGATCTATACGATTTTTGTGATCCATACGACCCTAAAAAATCGTTCGAAATCACTGAAAAATCGTTCAAAACCGCTTGAAAATCGTTCAAAATCGTTCGAAATCTTTGCTCTCAACTTCGAAATCGCCTCTTGTTCTTTGTTCTCAACTTTGAAATATGTTTCTTTCGAAAAAATATCAACCCGTATGTATTTTGACAAACAAAAATAAGAGCGCATCTGTGTTTTTTTCAATTTTTTCATTAGGCTTTCAAGGGTATACGTGAAGAAAGGAAACCTTAAGAAGATATTTTTTATATTAATCCCAATGAATACGACGTGCTAGAGAGGCGTGCGTGTGTAAGTCCTTAAACATTTTGCAAGAGCGGTGTGAGTGATCCAAACCAACTCTCGTCGCCGAACGCTACCGCCGCGAACTTAATAGGAGAGAATCCAAAATTAGTGTTTAGATTATGAAATATTATATATTTATATTTTTTAATTGATATAAGATAATAAATTATGATATTTAGATATAAAAATGCCAAATCAGAAAAGAAAAAGAAGAAAAATATACGAAAAAATGTCAAAAATCTCAAGATGAAGAAGGAAAGAAATCCTAGAATTTGAGAACGAAAAAAATAGTGATTATTTTCTATTGTACATTAATTAATATATATGATATAAATATAGATTCAAATTAATATTTCGAATATTTATCTTTTTTTATGTTAATCAAATCCCACCAAGTTGTATTTACATATGCCAAAAATAGGTGTGAAACATTCAACTTTTTCAATATAGAATAAGATGTTTGCAATGTCTTAGTAAACGCATCAATTAATTAATTAATTTTCTGCACCAATGTGAAAAGTGTTGATGCATCATCTTTGAATCTTTTGGTGAACCAAATGATAATCAATATCAATGTGTTTGGTTCTTTCGTCAAACTTGAGATTCCATGTCTATGTATAGGGCATATTTGTAATCACAATATAGATTTGCAAATTCTGCAATCACAATACATAAATCTGTTAACTACTGTTTTAACCAAATAATCTCGCAAATAACATTTGCCAAAGTTATATATTCCACCTTGGTTCTACTACTTGAAACGGTGTTTTGTTTCTTAACTTTCAAAGAAACAAAAGATTTTCCAAGAAATACACAAATCCACAAAACATAACAGCAAAATTTAGGACTTGTTGCCTAGTCCACATCATCAAAGACATGAAGTCTATTACCACATTTAACAAAAAAAAAGCCTTGTCTTGGATTTTGTTTAAGGTATATAAGAATCCTAAGAGCACCATGCATATGTGCATAAGTGGGAGCAACTATTGTGTGTGACATAGGTGATATCTATCCTGGTGACAATGAGGTCTAGTAGTTTACCAATTAAAGTTCGAAAAACAGAAATATAAGTTAACAAGTTGACTAGAACCCTTCCTTAACTACTTACTAGGATCCATATGTGTGTTAGTGATCACACCATTTTTGTTTTATAATTTATTGTATAATTTTACAACATTTTGGATTGTTTTTGTTCTTTTTTACATTTTTGGATCATTTTGTGATCTTAAAACGAATAGAGACTAAGCAGCACCTTATGAAAAAATATGACAATATTCAGCAAAAACAGCATAAAATACAAAAAAGTGAAAACGCTCGATCTGAACACTAAAATGGCTCGGTCGAACATATTGAACTCAAATGCTCAAAATTTCCAAACAAATCATTTAAGCAAAACGTCAATTCACTCAATCAATACAACCCATTGAAATATTTCAAGAGGATTTGCTTCATTCGAGTAGAGGATAGCTCGGTCAAGCGTTCAACCAAACAAGATGTCTTCTACACCAGTCACTCGATCCAAACAAACATATGCTCGGTCAAGCGATCTGCCACAATGGTATAGCTAGCTCCAATTATCATAGGAAAGGCACAAAACAACCAACTATTTGGCCTATGTGGTGATCACTAAATAATTTAAATTTTGAATTGTTTAAATGAAATGAAGCGTTTTATATTAGAAAAGGGATGAGTTTAGGCATATAAGGCAAATCGGAGAGACGGTAGAGACAAGAAGAGATTAAATGTACCGTAGGAAGCTGAGAGAAACACTCTAGAATTGTGCAGAATAGTGAATAAGCTATCCAGACCACATCCGACGGATCGAACTACTGGTGAAGATGAGTTGAAGACAAGGTTAATCGAGAGCTCGATTAAGCATTATTAAATCCTCTTTTTTTACTTGTTCATCATTGTAGTTCTATTCTAAAATATAGATTCAAAAATTTGATTCGTGCTTTAGGCTAGAGTTTTGTGTGTATGAACTTATTAAACTTAATGATCAGAATTTGTATTTTTGCTTCCATAGTTTAATACATGTTTTATTCTTTCGATTCTTGAATGAATCTCATGAATTGATTTCAAATGGTTTAATTCCGATGGAGATGTCACATCAAGCTAGATTGTATGCATTATATAGACATGAATAATCATAACGAGATGTTGATTAAATTTAGGAATGAGGATATCGAACAACAATGCAATCAACATGTAGGTCAATGCGAAATGATTTAGATGTTGGATATGAATCTGGATTGAGAGAAAAAGTAGGTTTATTAACAACGTGCGATATATAGGTCATTAGGCGGAAGCATCAATGATTTATAAGCTAGAGTAAGATTTAGACTACAAGAGTAAATTTATCCATTGTAGATAATTAAATTTTCCAGTAGGAACAAAGACAATATTTTCGAAACCTTAAGCGAGTTCATGTCTATGAAAACAATTCTCAGTCTAGAATCACATTTCTTCTGTATATAATTATAACCGTAGTTTAGTTTACTTGTTTATAACTAGATATACCCATAATTTTTATTTTTTATGACCATAGTTTTTGTGAATTCATTAGTCTTAATCCCATTTAGTCCCTTTGTTTGATCCTCGTTCTACACGATCCGTCTCCCAATATTAAAACTTGATTAGGATTAGATCACACATAGACAACATATCATTTATCTAATTTACATTCTAGTAAATCTGTTTGTGATAACAATTTCAGGCAATATTTTATTTGATATACATTTATACCAGATTTGTTCTTTCAATTTCTAATCCAAGGAAAAACCTTAATGGTTCTAAATCCTTAATGTCTCGAACATATGATACAAGATATTTATAAGTTACACCACCATAAAAAGATGTCCACATTCTTATCCACGTTTTTAACATGTGGTTCAATGTTGCAGTTCAAAGTAGATCGACGTAAAGAATAATATTTTCTAATAATTGAACCTTATGGTCTAGCTTTTGTTTTGGCTTTTTCCTTCAAAATATGAATCGTTCAAATTGGATAAATTAAAACAAAATAAGTTGAACCTCTTAATGTAGCCTCGTGAAAAAGATGAATTTAAGATGGTCCATAACATCGAAAAATGTTGGAGGAAAACTCTTCACCAAATTACATAGTATAGTAACTATGTTAACTTTCAATCTTGCTATCACCTCCAATTTTAAATTTTTATACAAAAAATCACAAAAAGTGCCAAAATTTGAAAATAATGTAAATATAAATGATTATGGATAAAAGATTTAAATAACTAACACACATATATATATATCTATGTATACATATATTTTTATAATTAAATATACATTTGTGTCCATCAATTCTAAAAAGCTAAGAGAAATAATAATAACCATGACATTTTATTCCTAACAATCTTCTTCTTAGATGTCAATACACATTTTGATATTAGACACATAACCATCATAAAATTTCACATCTTTCAACCATTTCAAGAATTGATTTGTATCCTCATTTATCTATCTAAATATCATAATTATATTTTTACTATCATATATATGTTATATGTAACCATAAGAAAATTTCACATATTTGAATCATTATCCTTCGGTTTTCTTGTAACGTTTAATAGAGAATCAATGATGTTATAAAAATATTATTCTTATGTGCATGAAATCAAGATTGTACCAAAGCTTCAGTTTTTCCAATACAATATATCATAAATAATGGTTTTTGTACTAATCGATACTCCTAATAAAGTTCAAAGTAAGAAGTCGCTCATACATAATTCGCCGGTCAACACTAGAGGTGAAGGCTTCAACACAACTACATTCCTACAATTTTTTGTTATGTATTAATGTATCATCAACAAGAAGAAAATAATGATGATAATTAATCCAATATATATTTTTTCCATGTTTCAACTAAAATTATTTGATTCATCCATGCAACATGTGTTGTTCATCTAGAATACAAATCATAAGATGGAAAATCATGTCTGGTTCATAAACCATGGATTCATGCACGATCACTAGCAAATCGATATCTAAAGGTATGTTTCAGCAAACCTTGACTTTTGTTCCCGTTTCGACAAAGTTGCATAAAGTGATTAAAGTTCGAATTTTTTCGTACTAGATATCCGTCCGTCTAATCCTAAAAAAATTACAACGAAGAACTCAACAACTAAATCCTAATCACAATCATGACGTTCAGAGAATACCCCCTAGACTTGAATGGAACACCGTCCCGGTGTTCATTTTGTGGATGAGTTCGAAGTGGAAAACCTGTAACAAAAGTCACACAATCCAAAGGAGACAGTACGATACATCGGGGTTGTTGGTAAGGAGCATGCTTGTGAAAAGAATGAGAGTCGAATTCTAAAAAAAACTAAAATGAAATAACTAAAGGATACGGAGCTCGGGTTGCCTCCCGAGAAGCGCTTGTATAAGGTCGCGAGCCTGACCAAAACGTGCTACTCATTAGGTGGACGTCCGCGACGTCGTTGTGTGTGTAGCGTCTCGTGTGCGTAGTGTGCTCGAGTGGGTATAGCACGCGGATAAGTTGGATTCCTTGCACGATCATTCATGTCCTCCCTAAGCTCAGTCGTGTTGTTACCTATGTGGGGGCTAGATCGTGCTGTCCAAAGAATTTGGCTGAGCTATCCATGAGTCCGATTATGAACTCCATGAAACCGGTTAGGCGTTCGTCTTTTGTTGCCTTCAATGTTTCCGGAATTTGTGGGTGCGTGAGCCCTTGCGGTGAAGGTTTCATCTTAACCCTGGGTGCCTTATCAATGTCCCAATTAGGTGCTGGACGTTTGGCGTGGCTGTTAGGCGTCTCGGGAGTGGTTGAACTCGCGCTACCTGCTGTTTGATGCGCGCTGGAATCTGCCTTGGATGCGCGGAGATTTGCGCACTGATTTAGGACGTTTTCATGATTCAAATTGATGTCCAATCGAGCTGTACTTATGTGTTTGTGGGTTGAGCACTCCTCTTGATAAGGATTGTCCGAAATTTCACCTTTTGCTTTGCTTACGAACTATTGTGCTCGGATCGCACAGAAATCTGCTCGGAGTGCAGATTGTATTTCTATTTTCTTCAGCAGCTTGTATTTCCTTTTCCTCTTGTGCAGCAACGATTTCCTTTTCCTTTTTCTTTGTTTTCCTCTTTGCCTTGCTGCCTTATTTCTTGTTCTTGAATTTCCATTAAATTTTCTATCAGCCATTTCCATTTTCTATCTTTGACGGTTGCAGTTTCCAATTCTCGTGTAGGTGGCAATCTTTCCTTTTTTGTGTAGGCGGTTGGAAGTTTACATTCTGTTCCAGCAACTTGCTTCTATTTTATATAAAACATGTTTCCTTTTCATCTTCCAACCGTGCTCTTCTTACTTTGTTCAAGGAACCGAAATTTTCCATTTTTGTTCCAACTATTGAAAGTTTCCATTTTTATAAGCGGTCATTGTTTCCATTTTTTTGTAAGCGGCCATTGCTTCCATTTCTCTTCTCTTATTTATGATTCTTTGGATGCTGACCGTGCATAGCTGGTAGGAGAGTGGTATTGCTTAGTTTTGCTTCATTTACTCGTGTTTGTATCCCGATATTTCATTTCCTGCAATAACACGAGAGAACGCTAAAAGAGGACTAAATGATGCTTTAATGCTTGGTAAAGTTCAAATGAATGATGAAACTAACTATAAAAAGAGACTAAAATACTATAACAAAATAGACGTTATCAATCTGGTTTTCTATACCAAAAACAAAGTATTTTGCTTGGAACCTTAAGATAATTTGCACCATTTGGCCATTTTTTTAGAAAACACATGTGATCGAGCACATGTAGAAGGTTTCCAATGTTGTGTCTTCCTTTTTGCAAAGATAATTCCATGAGTAGACACTTTTGATTGAGATTGTTTGCTGAAAGATTCTCCAGCTTTCTCTTCGGTCTTGAATTCCTGTTCCTGAGTATTTGGACTCAAACAAACACAAAATTCAGTAGATAAATGAGAATTCTGATTATGATTTTGAGATAAGGAATAGCAAACTCTGTTTTTCAATGATGGAGGCTGGATTATAGAGCTTCTTTGACGAATAAGGACTGATTGCGTTGCTGACACCGATTGAGGGAAGTCTTTGGCTTCATACTCTTGATCATCAAGCAAAACGCCAATTCCTTTATTCTTTGCTTCGATCTCCTCCTCATCATTGATTCTGACGGTATTTTGATCTTCTTTGGTTGGATTTTCCACCATTTCTTTGCTGATGTTCGGAGTTGTTTGCCTCATTACTTCTTTATTTTCTTCAACCTCTTCGTGGCAGAGAAAAACCTTACTGGTTATTTGAAATAATTCCATGGTGTTGTTCTTCTTGAGAGCAGAAAGATGTTTGAATATTTCATCTCCGATAGCATCACAAACTTCTTCGCATGAAGAAAGAGTTTCCAATTGGAGAATCTGAAAAATCTGTGCATTCAGAGAATGATCATAGGCACACAGAAGAATAAACGTAGAAAACTGAGCGGTTCGTTCTTCGGAGCATGAAGCATAAATGAGCCTTCGTAGCTCGCCCCAAAGAACTTGGCCTTCAAAAATACGCCTTTAATAAGAGATCTCATCTTCTGACATGATGAGAAGAGTATACAAAGATCTCACACATACAAACTTTTGCATAATGCATGTGGGATCGTTTATCAAACCAGAAGCTTCCATACTTGAAGGAAAATTTAAATGACGAGATTTAAGGAAAGGAATAGGATGAGAATGGGCCCTAAAACCAGAAAAAAAAAGAGAGCTCGGAATTGAGAACGAACAAGACAATTCCGAGGTTGAACTGAAAAGAGAAGTAACGTAAAGATGAGAACGGAGTTTACCGCTCTGATACCATGTGGAATTTCATGATATGAAAGGGATGAACAGATTTGACAGAAAGAGAGAATTGATATTGATTAGAGAACAAATCTGGACAGATTATTACAAAAAAGAGAGAATTGGTCAGATTACTAGATAAGGAAAAAGAGATACATATTTATAGGAGAGGAGAGAGCCTAAACTAGTTGTTGCAAGAGTAAATAAGGGCCTTTGCATGTAGAGGAGCACAAAACGAGATAATAACTTCGAGGGCCTTTGCATGTAGAGGAGCACAAAACGAGATAATAACTTTGAGGGCCTTTGTTTCTTCACATCAAGGCCATTATCTCTAACACCTATTACATTCTTCATTAACATTACTAATCCATGGTACAAATTTGTTTTTGTAAGATAACTATATAAAATAATTATGGATGAAACCTTTTTAAGATGATATTACATGATTCCCTTACTCATAAATTCTTTTTCTAGCAAGACAATGCAATCTTCTCAGATGCGATAATGACTTACAATTGTATGGTTATTTACTCTAACTCGTCAATATGTTGGATATTTACTCTAACTCCTCAACATGTCGGACATCTAGACGTTCCCTAAATGCCAATGTTGTCTTACTAAAGAATGCACCGATTTCTTGGAAGACAAAAAAAAAACCAACAATAGCATGTTTTTCGACAGAACTAGAGTATCGATGTTTGGAGATCACTCACAAAGCTTTGACTTGTTTGTATTGTGATAATTAAGCGGTTTGCAAATTGCAACAAATCCAGTATTTTACGAGTCCACCCAATACATCGAAGTGGATTGTCATTTTGTTCGAGACAAAATCCAACGACGCCATCTTTTAACTTCCTACATGTCATCCACACACCAATTGGTAGATATATTCACTACATCGCCCAAATTTCAAGCGTTTACTAACCTATGGTCCAAATTGGACATTTTGACAAATCCGGTTCAACTTGAAGGGGCGTGAAGACAAAGAATATTCTCGAATATTATCTATTTTATTACAAAATTAATTACAACTTTGATCTCGTCTTACTCTAAGGTTGATATATACAGCAATGATAGCTTCTCATGAATGTAATATTCTAATCTCATCTTCTTTTCCACTGCAGGTAATGAGTTAATAAGTTTGTCTGTCTGTACAAACACAATGATCAACCTCTCCTGTGCTTGGCACTGCTCTTTAATATGCGCTAGGGGTAAAGGGAGGCGAATGGCGCAGCAGAAATTTGATCCTTAGAAACTACCCATATATTTTAATGGAAGATTCACATCCAAATAGTTCCCCATAATTACAATCCAAAGTTTACTCAGGCCTCAGTACTTGGCAGTCTTGCTAGTTGGTTCATTTTGATGTTGCAGATATGGAAAGAGCAATCCTTTGTGATTGTTCGCTCGGATTGTGGATTACCAATTGCAAGCATTTATGATGTTTGCCTCTCTCGGAATGACAACTCCATAGCAACTTCTATTATGACCCTAAAACATCAGGTGATCAACCATTTCCAAAACCAATTTTCATTATGTTTTGAAAATTCATAATTCTCATACGTATCATTTTATCTTCTCTTTACTCAGTTGCAGTGATGTTACCAAAATTTTCTGATAAAGCAATTTCCTCGGAACTAGTCTTAATCTGTCACGTACTTCGTCACTTCTTGATTTTGTGTAAAGAGTTACAGAACAGTTAATATCAACATTGTCCTGTTTCAGATCCCCTTGCTCATTGTGAGTGACAAAGTGTACATATGGTTCAGCTCTTTCTAAAAGAAGCAGAACAGACATCAGAAAGATAATCATAGAGCAGGCCCCAACAGTAGTGGGACTGGTTGTTCAGTTGTCTCATCCTCTATAGAAGTACTAGGAGGCGCGTTTCCATGTCGATTTGCAGCCCAAGCTCGAAGAGGTGGTTCAAACCAGTCGCTGACCACATCAGGCGGCAGTTCGTCATCGCCCGGGAGGAAGACAAGCCCCTTCTCCCTCAGACGCGATGGCTCTTCGTGATATATGTTCCAAAGGGTATCCACAAGTTGTCTTTCTTCTCTAATAGCGGATTGGTCTTCAGGTGACATTGCGATGATTCCTTGGATTCTCTCCTCGAGAAGTTGTCTTAATTTCAAGTCTACTATGCCTAGATTTCTGATGCTGCTCCGGTCACAATCCTCACGGGCAAGCTCGAGTAGGCCTCTGAGAGCAAATTCCCTGATTTCCATATCTTCGTTAGAAGCAAGGTGGATTAATATCCGAGGGAACCCAAGATCCCTAACGATGTTGCAGTCTGAGTTGCTCTCCCGAAGAAGATAGTGAATCAAGTTTAGAGCTTTTCTGAAAAGACATCAAATGTGATTATAAGAGAGACCACAACTCAGTAAGGATGTTATGCCTGAACATGTTGCATATATAGCCCATTGCCGAGTCTTTTATAGATAATTTTATTGATACAAGATGTTGAAAATGGATTTACCTTTGGAATCTTGCACAATCAGTGACCAAAGCATCACGCAAGGCGGCATAACCATTTGCGAGACGGAAAGCCGTGATTCCGGGTTTGTTGTTACGGATGAGGGCTGTATAATCAAAGGGAAGACATAGTCAAGATATCAGATCTGATAATCCCAAGAACTACATTGGTAAAAAGAGTACTTACAAGATATTGCACCGAGAGCTTTAGTTCGAACTGTTATATCGGGGTCAGCTACAAAGTTATTTAATAAGGGCTCAAATCCGTTTGCTTCCATGACCAATTGCTGGCTACGTGGATTGTTCTGAACAACAGTAGCCACAACATCGGCGGCTTTTGCTCGAATCTTCGCGTGTGAGTTATTGAGATAGCTAAGGAGAGGGGCTAGACCGCCAATTGAATGAAGATCTTCCATTGATGTGCAAAGGAGATCAGTATGCCTTACAGCCAAACAAGAAAAGAGAGGAAGAAAAACAATTGGTAAGATAGTGAAGCTTACCATTAGCATTATCGATGGACTCAACATGCTCCTGCAATTCATCCAGCATTCCTGTCAAAATACAAAATTTACCATCTTAAAAATCTTTCATGGACTGTTTCTGTATTGATAATAATTGAATAAACCTATTCAAGGTTGTAAGAAAACAATTATGGACCTTCAATGTCATCTGTGGTAACTCCTTGAGCCACCAAGACATGCTCAGGCATCTTCATGATCTGTGATATCTCCCTCATGCGGGATATTGCATCCATCGAATGCGCTTGCATGGCTGCCATGAACCATCTTCGGTCTTCTTCACTACCAGACACAATTTATTCGATATTACATATCATCTTAAACTTCAGGAGATCAAGCTTACTTAAAATCCGCTTTAAGCTTTTCACTCCATAGATACAAATCTCTT
Organism: Gynandropsis gynandra; assembly: GCA_036759665.1. NCBI lineage: Eukaryota > Viridiplantae > Streptophyta > Magnoliopsida > Brassicales > Cleomaceae > Gynandropsis > Gynandropsis gynandra. The sequence continues at coordinate 4,765,304 of CM071861.1, read as the reverse complement.
CAGATAGCAAAGTACTCGCACAAAGGTGGTTGATTAATACATAGAATGCATAAACATTGGTACCTAGAAACCACACAATAACTAGAATATGAAACGTTCAGTTTCATCGAAAACAAGCCTCAGGTTTTACCAGATATCATCATATACTAAACGTGGAAGAACGCTTCTTATGAATAAAAAGGAAAAGCAGAGTTCAATAACATCTCCGACATGACTGTCTATCAGATCCAAATGATCCACCGCTGATACAGAGATAATTAACCGAACCAAAGATCGCTTTGAACCCATCGATCAAAGCAAGCTCGGATCAGAATCAGGTTTCTTCTCCAGAATCACTCTCCGATTCTTGGGTTTCTCAAGTCAGATTCATCAACAGCATTTCGAGAGACAACATATGACTAAACAAACAAAGAATTTCAACCCAAATCCTCAAGATTAACAAAATCACTAAGAAAAAATTCAGTTACCTTAAAAGGCGAGAAGGACTCGCACCATCGGAATAGGAGAGGCTCCATTTGAGCAATCCTTCCCAGTTCGGTCCGTCTTTCACCATTTTTGCTTCTTTGAAGATACCCACACAAAGGTTATCAACTTGAAAAGAAAAGAACTATGATATTTTCACATGAAAAGCATAGATATATTACACACACATCAGGGAAGTCTTTGGTTCGTTGTCCAGTTGCTCAAAAATATCAGTGAATTATTTTATTGCCCTTATCCACAAAGGAGAAAATATCTGGGACCACGTCAGATTCGAAACGACGGCGTCTTCGTGTGTGCTCTATTTTAGGACATGTTCAATATGAATCCCAATAAGGAATCAATTTATGGTTGAAATTATGGTTATCAATTCGAGTGATCCAGATCGACCGATTTGAAGAACACAATGCAAAAAATCCAAAAGTCATTTGGATTATCACAAAATTCATATGGTTCTAAATTTAGAATTTATTCGAATTCAGATCGATTCAATACGATTTGGATTTGGGAGAATCCGAATAATTCAAACAATCTAAAACTCTAAAAACTAAAAGAAAGTCTGGATTTTTGTTTTTTATTACTTGAATTAGATGATACTCGCGCGTTGCGCGATTTTATGATAATTATATTGTATGGTTTTTAAACGTTATACATAATTTATTAATTCAATTGTTATGACATTTGATATATGTATCGGTCAATACAAACACACAAATTCTAATTTCATGGTAAAAGTTTAAACAATAAATTTATAAGATGTAATGTAAACTAACAATGATATATGTTAATAATATCATTGAAATTGTAAAACGTAATCTATTGGAGATAGTGATTGCATAATTTGGATTGGAGTTTTTTATTTTTTTTCTTATACGTATATGTACAATTGTTTTAGGACTAAATTGCATTTATAACATGATTTAAAAATAATTATTGAGGTATGGACATAATTTGAGAATCTTTAAAACTAACTTATGTTTGAATTTCTTGATTATCTTTGAATTTTGATTGGTATAGATATTTGTGGAGCATGACGATCGAAGTGTTAACAAACATGATTTATCCATTTACAAAGGATAATTACGCAACGATATGGAAAAACATATATTAATTAATATAAGTGTTAATTTTTTAATATCGTTTATCAAAATCTACATGATACCCGTGTATTGTGTTGTTTTATGATAATTAAACTGTGTTTTCTTAAAGTTTTTGTCCTCCATGTTTAGCTGTCCATTGGAAGAAAAAAAACCAACAAAACAAATCAGATTCTAGGTCTTTGAAAACTTTTAGGTTTTCCAGATTGGTGTATATAATTTCTTTATAAGTAGAAAATTAAATGCAAAGATAAAAGTCGAATATATGTTTACTTTAATACAGTTCTATATGTATTTATATGTTGTGTAAAATATGTTGTAACCTATATTGGTTGTTTTCGTTAAATATTAACATTTTAAATCTGTATTTAATTTTGATTTTTGATATTATTCTATATCCACATATATATTGATATAAATATAATACGATTTTATTCAAGTTTTGTTTTTACTTTTATTTATAATAACGAATAAATTACCTCAAGCAAAGACCTTGCAACTTAATTATTTTTAATATTTTCATTTTTTTCAAATAGTATTTAATTTTTTTAATTTTTTAGAATTTTAATTTGATTAATTAATTAGAAAGACATTATAATTTATATTTAAAAATTTGTAAACAATTTTTTATAATTACAATAATAAAAATAATATCAGTAACAATAAAATATATGGTTACTTTCTATTTTATTACTATTAAGATTAAATCTAAATTAGATTTAAATAGAGATTTTTCTCTCTCTTGGTGATGTGGTTTCACTGTAAGAGAAAAGACCTCCTTATTATATATATGATTTCATAAATTATAAATCAACTTTAGTTATTTTATGAATATTAGTTTTTTAGTGTTTATTTGGTTTGATTCTTGATATGGCTCTATATCCATATAGAGATTTATATAAATAAAAACGATTTTATTCAAGTTTTGTTTTTATTTATTATTATAAAGAAGAAATTAACTCAAGCGAAGATCTTATAACTTAAATATTTTTAATATTTTCAATTGTTTTCAAATTTTATTTAATTTTTCAATATTTTTTAAAAATATGAATTTGATTAATTAAAAAATTATTATTTATTTTTAAAAAAATTTAAAATAATAAAAATAATAAACAATACAATAAAATATATTACCATCTTCTAATTTATTACTTTCAAAATTATATTTAAATTAGATATAATTAGAAGATTTTCTCTCTCTTAGTGATGTGGCTTAACGAGAAAAGAGAAAAAAACCTCCTTATTATATATATGATTACCCACAAAAAATGCCAAATAATCCAAAAATCTCGTGGAATCCAAATCAAATCCAAACTACCAGTAACTAAACGATCCAAATTACCAAAGAACTTTGAAAACTCTGAATTACCTATAACCAAACAACCCAAATTATCCGAAGAACTAGGAATATCCAAATACTCAATATAATGCGGATTATTTTTTATTCAATATTCCAAAACTCGAACAATCCAAAGCAGAATAGAAATCCGAGTAACCTGAATCAAAAAACATGCGATTCCAATTTAGGTTCATTTTTCCATAACCCGAGAAATCCGAACCCGGATAAAAATCTCGATTGTCCACCCCTAATTGATACAATGTTATAAACGTCGTTAGAGGATAGTCGGAGGATCAACGAGTACTAGTATCTAGCTGGATTAGTCCGTGTCTAATTTTTTTATTTTTAAAAATTTTAGAATTAATTTTTTTACAATTATATATGTATAATTAGGGTTGAGAAAAATATTTGAAATATCCGTATCAAGATTCATATTCGAACTAAAAATTCGAATATCCGCTGACATAAATACAAATACAAATATTAGAAAAGAGATATTCGATAAATACAAATACAAATACAAATAGTATACTCAATTATCCGAACTTCATATTCGTAAGTACTAAATAAAAATTTAGTTAATATATTGATACATATATAACATTATTGTAATAACTAGAACGCTCACTCCAACCATGAAGATTTTTATTTTTACGAGTCATATATAACAACAAAATTGATTTTAGTGATCAAATTAGAAATAAAAACATTACTAATCTTATTTAAACATTTATTACATAAATATATAGACAAATATGCAATATATTTATGATTGGAGTACTAAAATATCAAATTCTTTAAAATAACTAATATTATTGAAGATTTAATTTACACTCAAGAATGGTTCTAATCCAAATGAATTAGATAATATTATAGAGACATTACAATATATGAAGAAAAAAAACAGAACTCACCAAACATATAACTTTTTTGCGAGTTTTATTTTAGTATATAATTTAACAATTTGTTTCATTGTTTTAGATGAATTGAAAATATTCGTAGAATCATCAACAAAACTAAATTTAAATGACTGGTGTGGATATGATTGTGAAGATTTGATACTTTGTTTTATTTATATTATGTATATTTGCATCTTTGTGCGATTAGAATTTTAAGTTTAGATTATATTTGATGACTATTGATTTTTTATTAAAATAATTATATATATTTTTTACGTTAAAAAATCTTAGGTTCATTAACGGATATCCGTATATCCGACAAATACAAATATCCGAATTTACAAATACAAATACAAATAATAAATCTGGATATTCGCCGAATACAAATACAAATATAAATAGTCAGATATTCGCAAATATTCGTTATTTGCTCAGTACTATATATAATGAGGTTTTTATTATGGTGTTGCCATATCAGAGAGAAAAAAAACTCCTTCCCATTACATTGATGTTCTCTTATTCAACCAAATTTCATCCAAATTCTATTTTGTTGCTTTGATTCGTTGCATCTCTCATTCTCCTATCTAATTAGTGTATAAACGCTTCGTAATCCCAGAGAATTCAATGTCTTTACTCCCTTACTCTATTTCTCCAGTCACCAATGTATGTCAAGATTCCACGTAATGTCGTCTTGCCAGCTAAAAGACCACCACCACAAGTTAGATTACGCCCTAGTCCTCTATAAGTCCACAATTGGCCAGTGTCCACAGTTGAGGGATCAATGCATCAGAATATGCAGCAAAAAAATTTCTCACTTGCGAGAAGAATTGCAAGTTACAAGGCGATGACGACAGGGCAATGGTCGCATTGGGTAGCGAACATAGATTGATGCCACTTCCCTTCTGACAACTCCATTCCATGGATGTATAATTAGTATTCCTCTGTCTTTTATTTGGTTATTCCCATTTCATGTTGGGCACACGTTTCGTTCTTCTACACGATTGATTACAGACCGAAGGCCAACTTAGGTGGCGACCCGAGATGTTCAATTGTGCCTTCCAATTTGATTGTGTGCCTTGGCCCTAGATGTTCAACTGTGCCCTTTGGATTGATTGTGTGCCTTCGAATTTTGTTGCGCTTACGCTTTAAACTTCTCTGACATTACCATTGAACATCTGTGGCGGGTCGAGATGTTCAACTGTAAAAGTTTATTCAAAGGCATACAACATGGTTGTCATTGAGTAAGGTGATAACACTGAAAGTGTATCAATTTTAGGATAGGTTTTAGAGTCATTTTCGCATATATTCTATAGATACATTTACTTATCCGATATGATTACGAGCTTCACACACCCGTTTTGTTGGTTTTCAGGTTTTGAGACGACAAGGCCTAAACGAGCTTAAAATGATGGATTCCTGATCAAAACCACACGATTTAAAGATATATCTACTCAGAGCCAAGATCGAGCTTCAGAACCCAAAGGAACACCCGAGCAACGAGCGGAAAAGAGAAATTTCAAGGAAACAAGGGTGCCCGGTCGGGCACCATACACCACCCGCTCGGGTAAAACCTACGGGGTTTTATCCGCACACCTTGCACGATCCAGGCACGAAGGCAACGAGATCGGGTAGCCTTACTCGATCGGGCGCGACACAATACCCGCTCGGGCGTTAATTCATCCAAATTGCCCCGAGAGTTTGCACGACTCGGGCCGCTCAACCACACGATCAGGTGCTTGATACCCGATCGGGCTCTATGAAGGAACACGACCGGGCGTGCCTATGCACGACCGGGCAACAATGATGCCCGAGCGGGCCATGTATTTCGCAACAACTTAGATCTTGCATTCAAACGCCCGAATTTAAGGAACATAACAGATCTAGATGGGCCGTGTAATTCGCAACAACCTAGATCTAACATTCAAACGACCTAATTTAAAGAACAGAATAGATCTAGAGCAAAGGGGGCGACGGACATGGCAAGGAAAGGCTGGAAAAACATCTGGAAAGGCTCGAGAGGCATCGAAGAAGAAGAGAAGCATCAATCCTTGCACCGGTAACACGATAGGGAAGGTCGCGGCATCGAATTCTTTAGAGTCTATCATGTATAGGGTTATGTTATCTTCGTCTTTTATTTTCTCCATGAGTGAGTAGTGGTTAGGAGGTTTAGGCTCGGAAGAATCACTCCTCACCCTAGGGCATGAATTTCCCGTTGTCAAGAATAGTTGATAGATCTATGATCCTTAGTTGTTTCATCCATGCGATTCCCGGTATCCCGTACACCCGTAGTGTTTGCCATATCCGACTTTATCCCCAACCTAGTATAGTTGTCACCATTTAGATTAGTTTTAGAAATTTAGGATCACATCCCTTTCTATCTTTTTCCGTCTTAGTTTAGTTTTATTCTTAGTTTGGCTGCTTTGGTCCCTAGAGATCGACCCTGGTACTACACGATCCGTATACTTGCGGTGAAGTGGTCTAGGAATATTTATAACTCGTGTTTCCGACACATCATAAGGCTATAATCATCGTTGTAAGTCTCTCAATGAACGTAAATTTAAAATTACGATGGAATACATTTGATTTAAAATGTTTTCATCGAACGTTCTCTTTATTCATGGTTGTGGTTAAGCTTTCAACTTCTGTAATATTATCATTGATCGTATTTCTAGATTATTTTGAGCTAAACAAATAGGTTAGATTACTAATGTGATTTCTATTTCTGTGTGTTGCCTTAGTGAAAGAAGTATGAACAACCTCTTTCTTTGAAAAAACTTTCCATCTACCAAGACCCTGTGGGGGCGGCATGAGCTACCATATCTAGATTCTGATTCCACGTACCTCTTGGAGTCCCTGTAAACTTTTCATATTGAATTTAAGTTCGATATTCCTTATGTGGTCGTACTCCTAGATTGTTTAAAGCTAAAAAATAGGTTAGATTTCTAATGTGATATACATTTTTCTGTGTTGCCTTAGTGAAAGCAGCATGAACAACCACTTTGTGTAAAAAAAAACTTAGATCTAGCAGGACCATATGGCTGACGGCATGAGATGTCATCTTCATATTCAAATTTCAAGTACCTTTTGGGTTCCCTATAACCTAATCATACAGAATTTGAATTTGATATACGTTACGCGATTGTATTCCTAGATTTTTTTGAGCTAAACAAATAGGTTAGATTTCTAACGTGGTCTCTAATTGTTTGTGTTGCCTTAGTGAAAGTAGTGTGAATAACCTTTTTCTTGGAAAAATCTTCGATCTACCGGCACCCTGTGTTGGATGGCTGAGCTGCCATCTCCAGATTCGGATTCTGGGTACCTTTTGGATTCCCTTGAACCTATTTATATTGGATTCGATTCGATATACGTTATGTGATCGTATTTCTAGATTGTTTTGAGCTAAACAAATAGGTTAGATTTCAAACGTGATATCCATTTGTTTGTGTTGCCTTGGTGAAAGAAAGTATGAACAACCTCTTTCTTGCAAAAAAAAAAAACTTCAATCTTCCGGACCCTGTTGCTGATATGACACTTAGCACAACCCCAAGTTGCTGGTAACCCGCTATACAAATCCATGGTAACTGAGAAACAACTTTTGTGTTCCATTAGTTTGGATATATGTTCATTATCCGAATACCTTTTTCTTGGCGTGTGCTTTCATTGGCATTTCTGCATCATATTCTCTTAAATCAGAGCTTTTACTTTTTCGTTTGAAATTCAGTTACTCATATATTCCATCACTTACAGGCATATACAAATCTTTTGAGAAAAATGCTTGAAGATATTGCTTCTAACAAAGCGATAGGATCCTATGCGTCAAAGTTATTTATACTGGAAGGTAAATCTTTAAGACGCTTTCCGTTCTAACCCATTACAATAGTGGAAGGTAAGTCATTTCATCAACTTGTTTTCATATTCTTCCTCTAGGTATAATATGAATAAATGTATACTAAAACATTCTTATGATAAAATATAAGCATAAAGAACTGCAACAGCATGAAATCGAGCTTCAGGCTCAGTTGATTGCAAGGTATGACATCATGAAAATGTAGAGGAACTTTTAGGCTCAAATCAAATAGCTTCAATACGATTTTGATGACCATATAACACTCTTCAAGTGTGGAGAGACTACAATATCTTCTCTCATATGATCATGGGCCATATAATCTGAATTAACAGTCATTTTGCACCGTAGTTAACGTTTTATATCAAATCTTTTGTTGCACTTAATGTATTATCTTCAAGTATCCTCCACCGAACATCGAGATTCTAATCCATGTTATTTTTGTTGGTAAATTAATGGGTAAATGTGGAGCAAACTTGGTCAATGGAAAGTTGAATCTCTTGGGTGCATTCAGCTTTGATGTCTCAGTGAACTTGCAAGGTTGAATCTATTTATGATTTTCAAGTTCATTTGAGTTCTGATGAAACTTGATCTTGTAGCGACAGATAAAACTATGCGGGATGGATTTCTCGCTCTTCTCGATGAAGAGAAGTTACCATTTCTTATGGTATTGCTATTGATAGATTTTATGATGCAACTGCTCATGTTAATATGTCAAACGTTAGAGATGGAATAACATGAAAAATATGGGATGCAGAGCGCTAATGTTAGAGATATGATTATATTTTATGGTTTATATGTATTTGATTTTTTAGATATTATGTTTTATGGTTTTGTATGTATTTGGATTTTTTTAGATATTTTGTTTTATGGTTTATATGTATTTGGATTTTTTTTAGATATTTTGTTTTGTGGTTTATATGTATTTGGTTATTTTTTTAGATATTTTGTTTTATTCTTCATATGTATTTCAAATTTTGTTTAAATGATTTATTATGGCTCCTATTTATCGTAAATATATATATAAATATGTTTGTATGTATGAAAATATTTGATTATGTTTTGATAAAATTATTTTAAATGTCTATTATAATTTATATTAATCATAAATATATATATGTATATATACATATATTGTATATTCAAATATTTTAAAATTATAATTTAAAAGTATATAAATAAATTCTTTTATTAACAATTGTCTATTTTGGTAATTTTGCTCAAAACGCAATCGCAACAGTTTTCTACCATTCGCTTCTAGTCGCAGTCGCCCGCAAACGCAACGTTTTCACAATTCAGACAAAATGAAATAAAACGCCACCAAGAACAAGCGCAAACGCCGCCAAAAGCAAGCATAAACGCAAGCGCGTTTTATCAGTCGGGCTCTAAGTATTTTCATCAACTCGATATAGTTTGAACAACCTTACACAAATACTAATCATTTTAAACAAGTTACGAACATTTTTTAATCCCATAAATACTGATTTTAATAAGTTTAAAATTTATTTCATCCATGTCGTCCACGATGTGCCACGATTGTAAAATGATTCTATTTGAATAATCATTTTATTTGTTAAAATTTAGGTTGAGATCATTTTCTTCATTGACAACTTTGTGTCGCACTAGCATTGCGCCACAACATTGTGGCACCAGCATTGTCCATAATATTTTCGCACTAGCTTTATACCAAAACGTTGAGCCACGCATGTGAGGCCACTTATATTGTACAACAAAGTTATGCCACTTGTGTTGTTGCACCCACATTATGTCATAACGTTGTGCTGTCTACATTGGACCATAACATTGTGCCACCTGCATTGTGCCATTAAGTTATCAAACGTTTCAATTATAGGAAGTTATGGAGAATATTATGTAAATATTCAGTTACCATATTTGTAGCACTTAGTTAGGTTAAGTCCCTTGTATATATATACTCCTAATGTACTATGAGATGAACAAAACATACTTTAACCTTACATGGTATCAAGAGCCTTTGTTGACTAGCGTCACAACCCTAACACCGTCCCTCAGCCCTTCGAACTCTTTCTTTCACCTACCGCCTAACCCTCCCTGATCACCATGTCCAACACCACCACACCTCAGACCACCTCTCATGATGATGCACAATCATCAAACACTGAGCAAACCTTCCTTTTTAACCCGCAAGAACCTCACCGTGTTCTGCTTCAGGTGAACATGGCCAATGTCACCAAGCTTACCGCGTCCAACTCTCTCACTTGGAATGTCCAAGTTGCTGCGCTCCTTGAAGGATATCGTCTTGAAGGTTTTATTCAAGACAACTCGATTGTTCCATTAGCCACACTCCTTGTTGACGGGATCAAAACTCCCAACCCAGCCTTTCTGCCATTCAAACAGCAAGATAGACTTCTGTTTTCAGCCTTCCTTGGTGCCATATCAACACCTCTCCAGCCCATGGTTGCGTGCATTGGGTCCACTAGTGAAGGCTGGCAGCTTTTGGCTAACACCTATGGTAAACCCTCTCGTGGTCACGTTCATCAGCTGAAAGATCAACTTAAACACTACATTAAAGGAACACAGTCAATTGATGACTATATGAGATTTGTAAAGACAAAATCTGATGAACTTGCCTTGCTTGGCAAGGCCATTGATGCTGAGGATTTGATAGAGTACGTACTTGACGGATTGCCTGAAGAGTACAAATCCATTGTGGATTCTGTTAATGCTCGTACCAACGTCTCTCGTCATGTTCAATTTTTGGAACATATCCTCCCATTCTCAAATATACCTCTGTACTTTCCTACTCTATCCTCTTCCAGTCACACTCTCACAGAACCTTAGTCCACCAGTTTTCCGTCGAACACACCTCCTGTTACTCGAGTCTTTCCTATTTCCTAGCCACTCGTGTCTCCATCATCACAATCATCAGTGCCCCGTGGCTCAGATACTTCACCACAGCACGTCATAGAGGAGTGTGCTGTGCCTTCATAGAACCTGATAATAGAGTCTCAATCTGATTCTCAGCCTGCTCCATCAGTCCCCCAATACTCATCCGATGATCACCAGGAGCAAGAACAACATCTCTAAGCCAATAGAGAAACTCACTTACAATGTTTCTTATCATTCTCAGGACCAAAAACCACACACAGCCTCAGCTGCACTCTAACATCCTCTGTGGAGACGTGCCATGAGTGATGAATTTGATGCTCTTGTTAGAAATCACACATGGGACTTGGTTCCACCAACAGAAGCTCAAAACATAGTTGGCTGCAAGTGGGTTTTCCCTATCAAACACCAACCTGATGGGACTGTGGATCTTTACAAAGCCAGGCTTGTGGCAAAGGGCTTCCATCAGAGACTAGGTGTAGATTTTCACGAAACCTTCAGCCTTGTTGTTAAGCCTGCAACTATAAGACTTGTTCTAAGCTTGGCTGTTACGCAAGGATGGATATTGCGACAACTAGATGTCAACAATGCATTCCTCCAAGGCAATCTCTCTGAAGCAGTCTTCATGTCTCAACCACAAGGATTTATTGATCGAGACCGATCCAATTATGTATGCAAACTTAACAAAGCCTCAAGCAGGCACCACGGGCATGGTATTCTGAGCTTCGTCACTTTCTGTTATCTGTTGGGTTTGTTAATTCCCTATCTGATGAATCACTCTTCATCCTGAATATTGGTGAAACTCGAATCTTTGTCCTTGTCTACGTAGATGACTTGGTTGTCACAGGCAACAACAGCTCACAAGTTCACCAGTTCATACAGTCTCTTGCTGCTCAATTCTCCCTCAAAGACCTTGGGGAACTCTCGTATTTTCTTGGCATAGAGGCAACTAGAACTTCTAAAGGCCTGCTCTTAACACAGAAGAAATATATTGGAGACCTTCTGCAACGTGCTGAAATGCACGAAGTCAAACCTATCTCTACGCCTATGGCCTCCACTCTTGCCTAAGTCTTTCCTCAGGTGAACCTCTCACAAACCCAAGTGAATATCGAATGATTGTTGGCAGCCTGCAGTACTTGTCTCACACTCGTCCAGACATCAGTTTTGTTGTGAACAAGTTATCACAATTTATGCACAAACCTACCACCGATCATTGGCAGGCAACAAAGCGAGTTCTTCGATATTTAGCTGGAACCAGACACTCAGGTATCTTCTTCTCAGCAACAAATTCAATCTCTCTTCATGGCTTCAGCGATGCTGATTGGAGAGGTGATAGAGATGATCTTACCTCCACAAGTGCTTATGTTATGTTCCTTGGGAAGCATCCCATATCCTGGTCTTCCAAGAAATAGAAAGGTCTACCATCTCGGTCCTCGACTGAAGCTGAGTATAGGTCTATTGCAGCCACTGCAGCTGAAATCCGTTGACAGAACTTGGAGTTCAACTACCTTGTGAACCAGTTGTGTACTGCGATAACATCGGCGCCACATACCTCTTGGCAAATCCTGTTTGCCACTCCTGGATGAAGCACATTGCACTCGACTATCTCTTTGTCTGATCCCATATCCAAACTGGCATGCTCCGTGTTTCTCACATCTCCACAGTAGACCAACTTGCTGATCTCTTAACCAAGCCATTGCCTCGCTCAAGCTTCATTCCTCTTAGTATCAAGATTGGAGTCACTCTTAGTGATCCATCTTGAGGGGGCATATAGGAAGTTATGGAGAATATTATGTAAATATTCAGTTACCATATTTGTAACACTTAGTTAGGTTAAGTCTCTTGTATATATACTCCTAATGTACTATGAGATGAACGAAATATACTTTATCCTTACATCAATCACATGCTAATTCAAAAAAAACATTAAACTAAAAAAATAGTTGTTGAGGTAAAAAGGTTACTAAAAATACATACACATTAAAAGGTAATAAAATAGAGTTCGAAACAAAATTACAAAACCTTGTCACTACGTAATATATCACATGCAAGTCTTATTCTCATGTATGTGACGTTTTTATTGCAATGTTTATGAAGTAGCTTTCCGAGCAAGGCATATTCAATGAATTTATGGAAAATGGTTCAAAATTGTTTCCCTTATACAAATAACAAACAGAATATATTCAATAATGTCAAATATATATTTCCATAGTTCGTCCTTAACGTGACCAGACCGTGATACACCAAATTTTTTGAGCATCCTAGAAAAAGCATGGAGATAAGGCTTCATATTAATTTTTATATTCTCATCTTTGTAGATATGCCTTGAAACATTGAACATAATGAATTACTCGGTATCTAATACAACCTTCACATCAATCCAATGAATAGATTTTCTAGTTATAACGCTTCGGGTTTTCATAATAAAATACACCACATCCATGTCATGCCAATATTTCCATTAGCATATGGGAAACATCTTGATGCCTTTGTATTAACCAGAATGTGCCCTTAATATATTGAGATAACAATTCATCGACGATGAAGGATCTTAGTCCATAATAGGCATTAATGCATGAGATTTCCTCAACATCGCAAGGTCCTCCTCAATATGTTGTATATGGTGAAAAAATGACATTAGTTATGATGAATTAGATACCAAATATAAGCACGTTGTGCCACCCGCATTGTACCCTAACCTAGGGGAACAACGTTGTTAACATAATCCAAGTGCCACATGGTGTGGCATAACTTTGTGGCACAACGTTGGTTTACTCATCACAACGTGCTTCTACTTGGATAAATAAAAGAAAAAAGAGGATAAGAACGTCAAAATTATAAATAACTTCATACATTGCTCCTAATTGTTTTCGTTTGCTTCTTTCAAGTTTTCAATTCTAAAATTGAGTGTTAAGTGTCTATAGAGGTCTCAATACTTCTACTAATAAACTAAAAACAAAGAAAACATAACTGAAAACATGCGTCAATAGCATACTAAAACAAAATAAAAAAATAAAAAAAAGACATAGATTCGTAAAATTAAATTGTTAAATCATCTGAAGTCCCCGTCAAGGTGTAAGAAACTTGATGTGCAACCTACATGTAATCATATTCGATCTCAAGTTTTAATACTTTATACCTAGACTAGACATTATTGCAAAGATAAAAATAATATAGTACGAGGTTCGAACACATGGACTAATACGAATTTATACTAATTTCATGAAAACTATGGCCATGAACATAATAAGTATTTTATATTTTTATGTAATATATGCAAGTAAAGTAAACTATGATTACAAATATTTGCATTTGAAATAATGATTTTAGGTTCGAGAACTGTTTTCATATATATTAATTCATTTTTTTAAATATTACAAAAACCATATTATATTGTTTGTATTGAGGAATTCATTATCTTTTAACGACTATCTTCTCTCGAAGTCTATTTCTCTGTTCAACCACTCAATCTTTAATATCTCTATCCAATAACTTGAATGTTGAATCATAAAACAATTGTATCATGATTCCTAAACCGTTAAACCTACCTCTCAATAATGATCAATCACGTTCATTTAATGCAAACAATTTAGATTCATTTGATATCTCCATAAAACTTATCTATATGAAAATCAATTTAATAGTTAAAAAAAATAATAACGCATTCAACAATTCGAACACAAAGATCATATAATCTGATGTTAAGCACAATGAACTCATATACCTATCATTTTAGCCTAAAGAATGGATACAACTTTGGATCTACATCTTGGAAACAAGCTATAATAAAAGAAAAATTTAAAGAGAGCTTAGGATGGCTTAATCGATATTTCGACCAGTTGTCGACATAACCTCACCTTCAAATCATCTCCACCAATTGCTTGAACCCCCCAATGTAGTTCACTAACTATTTAGAACTCTCCAAAGTCATTATTGCACTCACGTTATGTCTCTTCTTGAAGTCTATAAGTCGAACCTTTTAATAAAGAAAATCATCACATGCTCTCAAATAATTCAAATTTTGAATTATTTGCTCATCCTAGAGCATCACTCGACCGAGATAATATCAGTTCGAGTTGAATGATGATTAATTCTACACGTTTTCCTTATTAGTCGATTCGAACATTGAAAATTTCTTATTGATACCTCGATTTAGTTGGTGAACACTCAGGTAGAACGATTTCTCGAGGCATGCATTTTCTAGTCGAGCTGCTTACACCTTTACATGAGCAATTTATCGGAAACTTTTGTTCATGTTTTGGCTGAGCTACTTCTATATTCCGCATATAGACTTGTTTAGTCTTGCCTTGTTTCTCTAAAAAAAATTCCTCTTTAGTCCTTATTGCTTGTAAAATTATGAATTATTGCAAAAAGACATGAAAAGGAACTAGAGAGACTTAAAATCATTCGATCGGCAATGGAAATGTGTAAAAAATACAGTGAAAATTCAGTGATAAATATTTTTTTCTATAAACATCAAGGATTCTTGGTAAAGTTTACAGGACCAATGCTCCTACAACAATGGAAAATATTGTTTCTACAACAATGGAAAATATTTTTTTTTGACTTTCTTATTAGCACCACCATCATTAAATCCTCGTAGTTCTTCTTTGGGGCCACCATGACCACAATAAAAGTAACCTTTTCTACGTTCACGTCCACAATCATGTATGCGGTCTCGGCCATGATAATTCTTAAATGTCATCACATTCATTTTCGGGGAATGAACGAGATCTAGTAGACCAAGATTCAGAATTTTTCATCGACAACTCATTATTCTATTCATCAACAATTCATGGGTTTATTCATCAATAAGTGGATAAGATATTCAAAATCCATATTTAGTAAAACCTTTTTTTACAATGTTATTGTTGTAGACGTGCATTAGATGCATGAAATGTTCATATTTTTTTTCCATCATATCATAATCGGTTATAGTTTCACTACGTTATTTCGTTTTTGGACTGATTTAAAAAATGACTACTTATACTAACACAATTTTAAAATTTTGGAAACTAAGACATATCCAAATATAATGTGTTTTTGGAAGAATCATTGTTATTTTATGATTATATATTTTTTTAAAGAATTTCAAAGATCCGTATGATCTTTGAACGTTAGATATTCATTTTCAATCATCATGAAGGTGATGACGGAGACATATCATGGTTTTGCCTTATTTTGAATCATCAATGGTCTTTGAGACCTTTGACATCGAAACATTTCTCTATGACAAATAATATTTTTAGTTATTTTAAGAGATTTAAATTCGAATTCGACAAAGTTTAACATGTTGAAACTATATTAATAAAACAAGACACATAATTAAAAATATAAAATATAAGAACCACAAGGATTAAAAAAGATGAGAGAGCGAATTCTTTTGTATAAGTGATTTTTTTTGTCTTACAAATGTGTGAAATGTAAAATGTAAAAGGAATCGTTTTATAATGTACATAAGGAAAAAAATATAATTCCATAAATTAATATAGAAAATATGAATGCATAAAGACGAAAAAAATAAAAAAAATGGTGACTAAAAATGAAAAAAGAAAATATATCTTATGATTTTATAAGATGGGAATTTCAAAAATAGTTTGATAGGGTTAAAACATTTCAAAAATACTATTTCCGAATAAAAAATTAATTTTAAAAATACCCTTGTAAATGTTGATATTTCCAATATACCATGTGAATTAGTTCGACCCTGCGACCCAGCGATCCAGTGCGATTCTGCGATCCAGCGACCCAGTGCAACCCTGCGATCCTGTGACCTAGTTCGACCCTACGACCCATCGACCCTGCGACCCAGTCTGACCCTGTGACCCTACAAACCAGTTCGACGCTGCGACCATGCGACCCAATTCGACCCTGCGACCTAGTGCGACCTAAAATCCTTGAAAATCGCCGGAAATCGTTAATAATCGCTCACAAATAGCTAAAAAGCACCGGAAGTCGCTAAAAATCGCTGGAAATTGTTTGAAATCACTGAAAATTGCTAAAACATTGTTGAAAATCACTCAAAAATTGCTAAAAAGCGTTCAAAATTGTTGGAAATCGCTCTCAACTTTGTATCCTTTTTCTAAATTTGTCTTTCCCTCTTCTAAATTTGTCTTTCCTTTCCCGTATGTGTTTTCACTAACAAAATATAAGAATAGCTATGTTTTTTTTTCAATTTTTCAATTAGAATTACGTTGATTAGTTTGAAGTGTTTTAATCTTACAAAAGTATCTTACATTCTGCCCTTTATAAAAACAGTTAATATTATAATAATAAATTTTATATTACTTTAATATTTTGATTGACGAAAGGGCAACTCAGACATGAAAACACATTGGCAACAACCGGTCCACAAATTTCAATTTTTTTCTTTTCAATAATTGAATAATATATGAATATGACAGTCATTGACACAATTAGTCAACGCAAGGTTGACTTCATGGGAAAAAAAGAACAACCCTCGAAGAAAATTACAGAAGGAAGACTTACAAAACTTACAAATTAGGACTTATAGTTTTAATTATTACGAAATCAGCCCATAATGTATTTGTCTCACCTCCCAGATGAAAGCAGAGAATTGGTAACAGAGGAAGGAGCCGTGAACGCACTTAACGTGGAAAATGAAAAATGCATCCCAATATCACTGAAATTATCTTTGTTCGCAGCAAACATCAACCCATTTTCCGACAAATCCAACGGCGAAATATTCGGAAATTCTATGTCTTCTTGCAGATATTGCAGAACTCGTCTCATACTTGGTCTGATCCTAGGGTCAGGATGAGAACACAACATCCCTAGTTTCAGAACCAGTTCCACTTCTCTCTGATCATAACCAGTTCCTAGATTTGGATCTTTTGCGTCCAATATGTTTCCTCTTTGCCAAAAACTGTAAACTCTATCCACCAACAATGATGTCTCGTCGGTTCCCGGTATGAATTCAATGGGACGTCTACCGCACGCAACTTCGAGAAGAAATGCCCCAAACGCGAAAACATCAGTGGCTGTAGTGGCTTTACCCGAGCGGGTGTGCTCCGGGGCCACATACCCAATCGTTCCCACGATTCGACTCGTGTGAGGATCCGAGCCGTGATTGTACAAACGGGCCAACCCGAAATCCCCTAGCCTCGCATTGAGCTCTGCGTCTAAGAGAACGTTACTGGCTTTAACGTCGCGATGAACCACCACTTGTTCCCATCCTTCGTGGAGGTAAAACAAACCCGAAGATACGCCATTTATGACCTTAAACCTCTGTTTCCAATCTAGGGTCACCTCTGGATTGTTGTGCAAGTATCTGTCTAAGCTTCCATTTGGCATGTAATCATACACCAGAAGAAGCTCTCGTTTTCGGCGACAATATCCCAGGAGAGGGACTAAATTTCGGTGACTCATTCGCCCGATGCTTACAATCTCTGCCACGAATTCTCTCATCCCTTGTTTAGAATCGTGTGAGACTCTCTTCACAGCGATCTCCAATTTTGTCGTCGGCAAAATCCCTCTGTATACCTTCCCAAACCCACCTTTTCCGAGGAGTTCCGCTTCTTTGAACCCTTTAGTCGCATAATACAAGTCCTTGAACTTGAATCGGTTTGTTCCAAATTCTAATTCCCAGCTCTCTAGCTCCTCTGCGAACTTCCTCTTCCTCTTCACGATGTAAATCACGACAAAGACCAACAAGAACAGCAAGAACAGAGAAATCAACGGCAACCCCACTCTGTAAAACTCGGTAGTATCCTCTGGTCCCATCCGAGGAAGCTCAGGAAGCTTCGACAACGTCAATGGCGACGCTTCGCCGTTCAACCGGAAGCTCCAACCGAAAACGTAATTCTCGGTATACACAGAACCGGTCGAAGACGAAAAACCCACGTACATGTACTCCAACAGAACAGGGGAAAGATCCTTGATCATAGACAAAAGCGGTTTCTTGGGCTTGTTCATGTACATTGGAGCCATGGTAACATTGATTTGCTTGGTGGGTCCGTCGTAATCTATCCAAATCTGCATCGGATTACGGCTGAGCAGAGTCATATTAACGAACCGGCTGTTATTGTCCCAGTAACCGGCTGGTTCAGCTTTTTCAGATCTTAAACCGTTGAGATCAATTCCAACATGGTTGTCGTTGATGTCTCCGAACTCGTTGCTCTGAATCGTGTCGAGCTCGACCGCGAAGATATGGTTGGTGTCGTTACCATTGTTTCGTTCGTTGAAGAGACCGATGAATTGGCTCGGGAGAGCTGTCGGAAGGGAGGGTTGAGGAGCAACGACGAAGGCCATTCCATGGCCGAAGGTTGGGACCTCGGAGACGATGGCGCAGACGAAGGTGGTGGCGAAGGAAGAAACATTGCCGTTTTGGGAAGGTTTGAAGCGGACCGGTTCGGTATAGAAGGCGTGACCGGTTCGCTGTCTGGTGGTGTTAGTTATGAGTAGGAGACGACTTGGTGTGATGGTAGCGATTCCGTCTAAGGTTAGATTGACGGGTGACGATGAGCGGAAGCCATTGAAGGTGAAGCTAAGGTTTTGGGATGAAGATATTAGGGTTTGCAGGAGGAGGAAGAAGAAAAAGCACGAGAGTGTGAGCTTCCAAGGCGAAAACATCAACATGGCCTTTCTCTCTCTCTCTCTAGGTGGTGATTTTTGTTGGTTTAGCAAAAAAAATTTGGTATATAATGTAAGTATTTATGTAAATAGGGGATGAGAAAAGTCTTTTTTTGGCTATTTAATTTATGAAACATCGGAAAAGTCTTGCAGTTGTGTTGTAATGTTTTTGTTGTTTAGTACGGCGGCTTCCGTATGATTGGTCCAGCTTTCCAGACGGATAATAATTACAACTTTGATATTTTGATGCTGTTGTCCCTACGGAATTGAAAAAAAGTAGTAAAACTAATCATAATTTAAAAATCAAATATTATGTGTTGTATGTCTACTGATTAACATTATAGTTTTTATTCTATATTAGGAAAAGTTTAAACTCTTAGTATGGTCTTTTCCGGAATCTAGCTGAATTTTATAATCCATATTTAATTACACGTTTTTTTTTTATCAAAATTTTGAGTCCTCCCTTTATTTGATCCGCGAATCCAAGAAAATTTGGTACAAGTGAAAAGAGGATGAAACATTGTTTATGTAGTTAATGGAGTTCTATACAAAACGTCAAAAGATATTCCAGAAGAGAAAAAGTGTTGTACGAGACTTTTTTGTATTTATATTATTATAGAAAATTCTCATTTAACTATTATTTTATTTTTACAAAACTATTCAACTATTTTTTTCTACGACATTATAAATACATTTTGTCAGGTGTTTTAGTATAATTAACAAATTTAAATAGACATAATTTGTGGAATCCACTAAAAGTAGTTTTGAAGTTCAAATGAGTTTTCGATATGAGTCCAAGTACAAGTACTTATCTCTAAATACTATTGAACACGTCAAAAATATATCTCACTATTATAAATTATTTTTAAACTTTTTCCAAATGTAAATCTCACAGTCCATTCCTCTTCAATTCACTACACCAAATATGTATGAATCTTATGAGTGACTCTTTTCAACCAATCCAAAGAACAAAGTGTTTGTATTTAGAGATATGCATATAGGTTCAACTCTTCTATGTTTTATGCTTTATAACTTGATTGCTCTTACTTGTGAGTTTTACTAAATATTGTTGCCTCCTCCTTTTATAACTACTTAAGCTCACATATTTGCAACATATTTTTTTGTTGTTAGTTTCCTCATTTTGAAAGGTAACCTATTATCTTCGAGGTTATTATTGATTTGCTAAGAATATGTATTAATTTGTTGATTTGTTTGCTGACTCCTTGTTATAATTGACAATGACATAAATAAAGCTTATTTGAGTTTGCATCATGAACTATCACAAAATATTGAACTAGATAAATATTTTGATATAGGAAAACACACCGTAGAGCGGTTTCCCTACCAGCATCACGGACTTCAGGTTTCTTAACCTTCTTTTTCTAGATAACCTCTAAATTGGCTCTTATAGTGGATCTTGAATATGGTTTCTTCTTCTCTTCTTTACAACAAAAGACAGAGGAGATAGGAAAGAAGAGAGATGAGAGAAAAGACAAAAAAGATATTTTTTTTAAGACAATTTTTTATTTTCAAGATGTGGTTGTCGGTGTAGTTATTTATGTGACATTCACATCAATAATCATTAACGAAAAATTAATGATGTATCATAGCGTTAACCTTTGAGTATCAATTTAGAAATCTGCACTCAAGTTTATGTATTGTTAAAAGACACTCATAAATGTAGTGATTAATATGTAGGAAAAAGTATGTGCATAGTATTGCTAGAAATAGACAAATAGGATTATTAAAATGAGATTTTCCATATTTTTCTTAAATAACGATTATATATTATTTAAATAACTATTAGTAGAAAGCGTGAGAAATATTTTATTTTAACTATTAGTGTATTCCATTTCATCATTATATTATGTTAGACTTTTGTGGTGTTTCAAACCTTAAAATTTTTGCACTTCATCTTCATTGATTCCAACGAACATATGATTTTTGATCTTAGAGAACACAAACAACTTATAACCTATATAAAAATCAAACAAAAGATTTACGACTTCGAAATCGAACTTACCGAACTTGTATTCCCTCTTACATGTCAGTCAAAATCTGGATTATATATCTCTATCTAACATTTATGGACACAATGATTGCATCATTTTCAATCTATCATATATTGAATGTTTATATTAACTTTTCAATTTTTAATCTCTTTAGTTTTTTATTTATTTATTATTTGCTTCATTTTATTATCTTCCATACAATAGATACTAACGAACACATTTTGGAGAAACAAGGCAAGAATTCAGCATTAAAATGAGCATCAAGGCGTGAAATCGTCCAGTTTGAGTTCATTATCACTCGACTTCGCATGTGAATTTGAGATCCATCAAAATCTCCTAAAACTAACTAAAGCAGAGCGATTAAACACTGAGACAAGAAAAAGAAGCAACATTAACCCCAATACCTTTGCTAGAACCAAGTACATGGCGTTCATGTTAGCTTGTGCTTGTTTATTATTGACTTCATAGAGGCTTCCTTCATATAGGCGTGACACAACCCTTGGTGCAGTCTACATCGTATGGTTCATGCATAAACCATGAATTAAAGTGAACGACTGCTCCACACTCTTATCCATTAAAGATCCTCTAGCAAGCATGTCTAGGATCGTTCTATGCTCATCATTAATTGCATTGTAGAACGTTTCATAATGAACCACTGCTCCAAGCCATGATGAGGGCACAAACGTAATAATTCCTTAAATCTGTCACAAACATCATAGATTGATTCTTCCTCCTTGCATTGAAATGCAGTGATCTCCCCACGACACTGAAATGTTTTGCTTGGTGGGAAAAATTTGGAGAGGAAGGTCATGCACTACCGATCCCAAGTAGTTATGGAACCAGGTGACAACGATTGTAACCAAGACTTAGCACATCCTCCAAGTAAGAAACGGAACATGCGAAGTCTAATAATCTCTAGGCACTCCATTCACCTCAAAAGTGTCACATAGGTCTAGGAAATCAGTGAGATGAACGTGCGGATCCTAATGTGTAACTACCATGACCTGATTCTGGCGCACCGTTTTAATCATCTTAGGCTTAATCTCAAAACTACATCGACCCACAGTAGGTCTAGAAATCACCATTTGCAAATTGTTGACGTTAGGAACCACATAGTCTCTTAGAGGACATGCTAGAAGAGGAGCTTGTTGATCTCGGAATTCGGCGCGATGTTGCGGTATAGGTGGAGGGTGTTGTAGATTTTGGTGTTGAATCAGTAAGACTTGGTTCTATCCTCGCCTCCTATAGCAACATTCATATTGTCCATTACTTCTTTTCGAGCATAATGCATGCCTCAACCTTTAGATTTATATATTTTGCGTTGTTTATAGGTTTTTCTGATTTTTGGATCAAATTGAAGCAGATTTAATGGACATTGAGACCTAGGTATGTACCTGCAAAATGAATAAATAATAGAACTAAATAACTTAAAAGAAACAAAAAATCGACTACTACTATAATCTGAAGTGTCACAATAGTCCCTTGCAACAACGCCAAAAACTTGATGCGTTCAAGTTAAAAACCTAAACCAACTCCACAAGTGCACGACATGTGTGTAGTACAATATAGATATCAATCCCATAGAGACTATATAACACAAATCAAATGTAAATAGTCTAGGAGATTAAGAAAATTAAAATGATAGTCGGAGAGATATAAGAAATTAAGCTAATAAAAATGAGAGGTCAAGAAATTAGACAAACGCTTTAGAGAACCGGTTTCACCACTAGGTAATCCAAGAATCACCTTTAACTATTAAAATTCATGTATATTCCGCAATATTTTAAAGGCGAATGATCCTAAAATGTCTAAAACCCTCTTTCAAGGTGAAGAATACATGCATAAACAAGCAAACCCCCAACTTTCTTGATTGATCTACCAATTTACACCTTAAGCTTTATGATTCATTCGTTTTAACCCTCAATCAGAATTTTTCTATTTTCGTAAGCTAATTCCAATTGTTCTAAACATGTTTATCCGAGACTAAGATTCACCTCTCAGTCTATCTCTCAAAATCTTAACACATACATCTACTTGATCATGGTAGATATACCGCATGCGGAACACATATAAAGAATTAAAATAGTAAATGGTGTATTGCATTTCTCTTTAATAATATTTTCATCGATTACCTAGGGCTAATCCCATCTCCTATAACAATGCAACTACTCACACATAAAGTCTATAACAAACATCATGTAAAAGATAGAAAAAATGAGAGAAAACAAAGAAAGGAGAGCGAATAACCAGGGAATCGAGATTCAGAACTTTGATGTCCATAATTGGTTCTCGTGCTTGGTGTCCATAGTTTGGTGCTCCACTGTCAATATTTTGTGCCAATACTTTGATGTCCATACTTGATTCCCATGCTTGGTGCCCATATTTGGATGCCCATGCTTGGTGTGGTTCGTTTTGGAAATTGTGGGGATATTTATGGGAGTGGTTTTATGTTGGTCAATGGAGACTATATTGAAGAAATTGGGAAAAATTGTCTTGCTTGTTGTTTGCTTCTTCTTCGTTTCTCATCCCATCTTACCCTAATTATCTTCTTATTAAATCATATAAACAAAACAATAAAAGAAGTAAGTAAAATAAATACATAATCACACGTAAACGTCCCAATAGTGATCAAAATCGGTCATAATATACCTCATAAAAAGTGTCCAAAATGTAGTGATCAACTTCTATGCCCTTGGCCGATAGCTTGTGCCCAATCACAATTCTTACATGAACCCTAAAATGGCACATCTATCAATTGAGTATGTGGTTTGCTTGTTGGCACCTGTCTAACACTTTTGCATAAATTCATTAGACAAACATGAAATGAGGTTCCGTGGACATAGAAGTCATCCATGAAAACATTCATAATATTCTCTATAATATTCAAGAAGATGGACAACATTCATCGCTGAAACGTTGTGAGTGCATTGTAAAGGCCAAATAACATTCGATGATAAGAAAAAAAAACACCTTATGGTATTTGAATGTCCTATTCTCTTGATCGTTTGGATGTATCGGGATTTGGAAGAATCCCACATAGCCATTTATAAAATAAAATTTGGATTGTAATTCGAGATGCTCTAACATTTGATCAGTAAAAGGCAAAGGAATATGATCTTTTTAACCTGGCTAACAAACTTCCTTGGCTCACCTAGTGGTAGAATCCAATTTTCTATAGTCTATGCACATTCTCTAACTCGTAATTGTCGCCATAACTATTAGTTCAATATTTGCATTGGGGGCAAGTGTGATCTCACGAATTCTTGGTAGTGCTTGTGCAAGGCTAACTCATTACCTATATGAAATCATGTAAATAGTGCACATATATAAAAATTCAAAATCTTCTTTATTTACTATTTCGTTCATGGTCAGGTCAGCCTATTATGATGTTCTATTGACGAGTTAGACTCATTTTCAAGGTAAATTTGATACATGAAAATGACGGTTTTAATCCCTTTACATCCTCTAATGTATACCCTAAGTGTATTTGTATGGACTTAGACTCACAAATGCATCTATCTATGAATCGTCTAATATAACGTTTACAATGACATTGTAAGTGGACTTGAGATTGAGAAAGACATACATCATCCTTTGTGTAAGCGTTTAGCTCTACATTTGGTGCATTCTCCACATTGTGGGTATGCATGGCTTCACGCAATGTGTATTCTCCTCCACCTTGACTTGTTTGTGTTAAGGAAACTGCATTTTAGCATATCTCTCATATTAGGAAGCTCATGAAGAAAGGAAACATGCCTTATTCCAATCGTATTGTCTAAGGAAAGCTCCAGAACTTTCCCTTGCAATAATTGTGAGATCTTCTGCAATCACGACAATTTACTCCCATCTTTCCTTTTTTCTTTGTACATTAATTAGTTTCCTTTCTATTCTTATTTCCATATTATAGTTTTCTTTGTATTATCTATATAATGCATCTCGTATAGTCATTGTATAATACAAGAGAAGAATTCCTTCTCATCTCTTGGTTCAATTCTACTCTATTTTCAATCATTATCTCTTATTATTCTTCATTATATTCTTCTAGAAATCTATATGGTATCAGAGTTGAAGTGATTCAGCCGTTCTCAGTCTTCCGCAAAATTTTATTCAATCGTTTCGACGCCAGATTATTCTTCTCTGGGACAATCATGGAAGGATTAAATCAGAAGGTCATTCCCATTGTGCTCACCGGTGACAATTACACTGTCTGGTCCAGCCTCGCAAAAACTGCTATCAGTAGTCGAGGGTTGTGGAGTCATGTCGCCGGTATGCCGCTGACGAAGGAGAAGTCAAGTTCTGACGAAAAATGAAAAATGGTATCAAGAGGATCAATTCAGAGCTCTCTAGAGCAGTCAATTCTAATCTCATATCACAAAGCAGTTACGACAAAGGATCTGTGGAACACACTTGAACGTGTGTATGGCAACCGCTCGAATCTCAGTCGAATCTTTGAGATTCAAAAGCAACTCAGATCTGTCTAGCAGGAGGAAACATCACCAAAATTTTGTTCGGTACTCTGCAAGCATTGTGGACAGAATTAGACGAGCTTTGTCCAACCACGGTGGATCCACAAGAGATTGCGGCTCGAAAGGACCAAGACAGAGTCTTCACTCTCCTCTCTGCATTCAATGGTTCTTACAACGACCTCATTCATCATATCCTTCGGTACGAGAAGCTTCCCCCCCTTGAAGATGTGTTCATGCAGATTCAAAAGGAGGAGGGCTCTCAGCGACTGTTCAGAAACACCTTTGAACTTGCCCACTTTCAGCAAGGACACCGGCGGTCTCAGAGGACCTAACAAGCCAAGAGGTGACAAGAAAACATATTTTTGTGATCATTGTCAGAGGAAGGGTCACTCCAAAGATCGTTGTTGGATTCTCCATCCCC
This sequence comes from Gynandropsis gynandra, assembly GCA_036759665.1. NCBI lineage: Eukaryota > Viridiplantae > Streptophyta > Magnoliopsida > Brassicales > Cleomaceae > Gynandropsis > Gynandropsis gynandra. The sequence continues at coordinate 4,739,289 of CM071861.1, read as the reverse complement.
ATCTCCGAGCAAAAGGAAAGCACTCCTCAGCTTCTTTGGAGACGGCTCATCAAGCATCTCAGCCAACATATGTTACAATGGAAGCCCTTGAGCATATGTTCAACAAAGTCATTCAAATGACGGATCAATCAAAAATTGAGATTAAACATCGCTTCTTTTGCTAACATTAAACATCACATTATAGTTGATTCAGGTGCAAGCACACACATGATTAAAGATAAAGATCTCATTGCCAATATGAATATTTCGGCTGTAAGTGTGACTATAGCGGATGGTAATCACATACCCATCAAAGGCATAGAGAAGTTTAAGTTACTTGATAAACACTCTACTGCTCTCTATGTTCCTAATTTTTCCAATAATCTTTTATCTGTTCACAAACTCACACGTGATCTCAATTGTCTCATTTGCTTTGATTCTAACAAATTCTGGATGCAGGATATTGAAACAAAAAGTATCACCGGACAAGGAACCCTCAAGAATGGTCTTTACATTCTCGAAGAGCTCCATGGATCACCTTTACCTCTTTCGTCTAGTCATTCGGCTTTATCATCTATCTCTAATAAAATCGATGCATCGGTTTGGCATGCTAGACTAGGACATCCTCATGCTATCAAAGTATACATGGCTTTATTTGCTCGATTCTAAGACGGCCGTATTTGATGCTTTTGTCAAATTTTTCAGACACATACAAACTCAATATGACACAAGAATCAAGTGCCTACGCACCGATAACGGAGGAGAATACATAAACCATCAATTCCGCAAGTTTCTTGATGATGAAGGCATAGTTCATCAAACATCGTGTTCTCACACTCCCGAACAAAATGCAGTCGCAGAACGCAAAAACGCCATTTAATGGAAGTTTCCCGCACAATAATGTTTGCGAAAAATGTTCCTAAACGTTTTATGGGAGATGCAGTTCTAGCGGCTTGTCACATTATCAACCGCTTACCGACGAGAGTACTTCACGACAAATCTCCTTATGAGGTACTAAATGGATCAAAACCTGACCTTAGCTATCTTAGAACGTTTGGATGCGTGTGTTACGTCTTTCTTGCAGACAACCAACGTACCAAACTTGACCCTAAGAGCGTGAAGTGCATGCTTCTCGGGTACAGCCCTACACAAAAAGCGTATAAATGTTTTCACCCCGAATCTCGGCGTATCCTAGTCTCCCGAGATGTCAAATTTGATGAGACGAGAGCATTTTACGATACACCGAACTGGTCAGAACTTCAAAACTTATCTACTCCTCAGGATTTTTGTAGCTCTCTTCGCTATTTTGTCTCTCACTTGCAGCATAGAGATCAGTCATCTGAGGGTAGGTACCCCACCGAGAAAAATTCTTTGACGCCTCCACGACTCGCAGAGAACACGACACAGTCAACCGAAACTACAAATGATGAGCCGATCTCCGCCGTCGATGTTATCTCAAACCCAGCCATACCGACAGTTCCAACGGAGTTCCCTCCCTCCTCAACATGTGCTCCTGATACTGTGCTTCCTGCCCCAGCTGCAGACTCATCCGAACACCTCACTTCGGACCCCATTGGTATGGCTGAATCAAATGACACCGTGACTAACCCTTGTTTTGCAGATGATGATGACGCTGGTGATGAAAACCAGTCTACGAAAGCTATCATTGAAAAAGAACAGTATGCAGCCGTGCTTCCTCGTCGAAGC
>CM071861.1:4687178-4736520 GCA_036759665.1 Gynandropsis gynandra | reverse complement strand
TCCTAAAATACTTGAAAGGATCACCGGGCAAAGGCGTTTGGATGGAATGCAATGGAGACACCACAATAGTCGGATACTGCGATGCCGACTGGGCAGGGGATAGAATAGATCGTAAGTCAATGTCTGGGTACTGCACATTCGTGGGAGGAAACCTGGTCACATGGAAGAGCAAGAAGCGGAATGTGGTAGCAAGATCTAGTGCTGAAGCAGAATCTCGAAGTTATGGCGAACCTACCTGTGAGTTGATCTGGTTGCGAGCCATTCTTCGAGACTTGGGGATCAAAACCACGGAGCCTATAATTTTGCATTGTGACAACCAAGCGGCCATTCACATCGCCAAGAATTCAGTTTTTCATGAAAGGACGAAACACATTGAAGTTGATTGTAATTTCATTCGTGAGAAGATAAAGCTCGGGATTATAGCAATGACATACACCAAAAGCTCGGACCAATTGGCCGACCTATTTACCAAAGCCACCAATGACAAGATTTGCAAGAGTCTACAACAACGGATTGGCTTGATCGACTTACACAAGCCTTCCAAGAGTCCAAGTTCGACTGATCACACTTTCGAGCATGATTTGTGATAGTACTCTTTTTCCTTCACCAAGTTTTGTCCCACTGGGTTTTCTTGGTAAGGTTTTAACGAGGCTTCACTCATGTCTCTTGATCCGTGTCGAACTTAAGGGGGAATGTTAAGGAAACTGCAGTTTAGCATATCTCTCATATTAAGAAGCTCATGAAGAAAGGAAACATGCCTTATTCCAATCGTATTGTCTAAGGAAAGCTCCAGAACTTTCCCCTTGCAATAATTGTGAGATCTTCTGCAATCACGACAATTTACTCCCATCTTTCCTTTTTCCTTTGTACATTAATTAGTTTCCTTTATATTCTTATTTCCATATTATAGTTTTCTTTGTATTATCTATATAATGCATCTCGTATAGTCATTGTATAATACAAGAGAAGAATTCCTTCTCATCTCTTGGTTCAATTCCACTCTATTTTCAATCATTATCTCTTATTATTCTTCATTATATTCTTCTAGAAATCTATAGTTTGGGCCAAGCAGCTAGGGAATTCAGTAGAGCATGTAACAAAATGGATTTCCGGAGAATTCGCTGGATTAAAGTGTTTTGGATGTTCGATTGAGCAAATAGCAGTTTTATGGTTCATACAAGTGGTATTTGTATTATCTAAATAATTTGCTCGGCCTGAGCTAAAGAAACGTTTGACCAAGAAAACATTTAAATCTCCCGAGGCCTTGACAGTTTCTTTCAGTCTCTATCTATGTGTCCACCTCAACATTGTCTACACATATGCCCTCATTTGGCAGTACGGAAGCACTCTCTAAATCGTCCATGTCCCTAATATTTTGCATATTTTAATCCACCAGCACCTCAAGGATGTTGATGAATCAAATAAAGTCCATGATTGATTGTTATTTGATATTATAATAACGGGTGAAATCCAAAGTTTCATCATCTATCTTCATCATTAATCTCTCCACTCTGACGTGGCCGTATTCGATGTGTTAAGGAATAGACACATGAGGATGATGGGTACTCATGCATTCATGTCCATATCCAGCATTACGAAGCCCACTAGCATGTAATATCCGCTGATATTCAAAGGCACATCTTCAAGTATGTCCAATGTATACTAGACTAAGCAGTCAGCCAACTGCAATGGCATCCTCATTAGTTTGATTTCATGTGCATTCAATTTCTTAAAAATAGACACCACGAGCAAACTCACGCATGCATTAAAATCATAAAGAGCACGATCTATAGAAGTATTGCTCAATTTATTCTAGAACCTAAAGGAGATTGTTGACCATATGCTGACTCCTCTTCCTTTTTCCTACCATCATGGGAAAATAATTTCTTTGGGCACAAGTCCATCCCTAGAATTCAATTTCGTGAAATCTCTCCTCTTAACTTCTCAGTGACCAGGTACATCAAGCTCCTTCCCGCTTCTCAACAATATCTTGTTGCAATGCTCTCGAAGATTTTGATAAGGTCTCACCAAGAGTGTCCCCGTTGATCTAGAAGGACCATATATGCAAGATGGGAAACTTATGTATCTAATATCTTTAGATGCGTATGGATTCATTTTATTTACTATATTGGTTGCTCAAAACATCTTGTTTAACCTTCATTTCGCACAACTTCAATTTGTGAGATTTTTATTCTTGCAACAATTGAGAAAACATATATGTGTTCTTTTCATCTACTTCATGTTGTTGCGTTGAGCTCCCTTTTGGTGTTGGAAGGCATAAATTTTTTTAGTAGACATCTTTTTGAAGTTTCCACCTTGGGGCTATCGCTAGAATATTTTGGGTTGAAAGTTCCCCTACGTTAGATTTTATACATGTGACTTTCTTGTAGGAGACGTTGGGATGATTATTCCAACTTGGGTAGTATATGTTTGAACATGGGTTATGATCGTCTCGTTTTAATATGTATTTCTCGTATGATTTTAGAGATGTTTACGATATATTTGCAATGTTTACGTATGATTTTGTATCTGTTTTATTCGTTTTCGTGTTTCCATGTTCTTACAAATTTTAATGCAAAGTTGGTTCATTTCGTAGCTAAAGAATATACACGGGACAAAGTACTAGCATAGATGATCATAACGGAGCAAATGAGACGAGAAACGGGCAAGACAACAACCTGCATGGCCAAGCACAATTCATAGCACGGCCGGGCACATGAGGGAATGGAGTGCTTGACCGTTCAACACTCTTAGCTCGATTGAACTCATCAATGAACATGCATACCCGATCGTTCAGCACTCATTAGCACGACTGGGCATGGAGTGTGACCACCTGCACGACCGTGCAGGAATAGCAGCTTGACCGTGTTCCATGGAGGACAACAATGCTCGACCGAACACCAGCCCCCTGCACGACCGGGTTCCTCAACCATAAACTTCATGCACGACCGTGCACTAACTCCAGCCCGACCGGGCTCTTGAGACAACAATCTTCCCCGAATGTTCAGCACGGTCCGGGCTCCTATGTTGCACGATCATGCAACACAAAGAGGAAGCTGCACGACCGGGCTCCTCCTCCTGCACGACCGGGCACCAGCTTCTGAGTTGCAGCACGATCGGGCAGACCTTGACGCACGGCCGAGCACCAGCTTCTGAGTTGCACCACGATCGGGCAGACCTTGACGCACGACCGGGCACCAGCTTCTGAGTTGCAGCACGATCGGGCAGACCTTGACGCACGACCATGCGTGAAGACAGACCTGCAACACGAGAGAAAAGGAAACATTTTAACCGACTGAAAACAAAAGGAAAGACCACGGGAAAGAATGGAAAAGCATGGCCAAATGGGAAAGAAGAAGAAAAGGAAAGAGAATAGAAGAGAAAAGAGGACATACTCATTTGGTTTTAGACGTAACAATGGTTACAGAGAGATACACACGTTGGAGACATTACAGAGAGTCAGAGACAGAGACTGGCAGAAGACATTCAAGGGCATTAGAGATCAATTAAGGACTTCGGTTTAGTTTGTTTTTTGATGTTCCTTAAACTATCTATTTCGATTATGTTGTTTTCTTTCGAACGCATGAGCGAGTATTCGTTTTGTTCTAGGAGAAGGGATTAGCCCATGGCTATCTCGGAACCACTTTGATTTATCTTTGAATGCAATTTCTCGTTTTCCTTTATCTATTCTTTGTGTGAGTGCTTGATTAACTTGTGTTTACGAAGGCCAAGTAGATGCATGTTTTAAGAATTTAGGAGAAGGACCGAAAGGAGAATTCTAATTCCGGATAATCAAGTTTAGAACAACCGAGGTTAGACCACAAAAGTAGGGTAGAAGTGGTTGAGGGTAAAACAGATGAATCACAGAACTTATGGGTTTAGCTTAAGGTGTCAACCATGAAGGTAGTGGATAAGTTAACTAGATCACGTCTTTATGCCTTGAGAGAGGGTAGATGTCATATTAGGATCATCTATCTTAGATAAGTTGATTGGGGTTGCATGATTAGATAGGTTGATTGTTGGTTTCGGTAGACTTGTGGTGAAATCGGATTCCTAGAACCTTTGTCTCACTGTTAAGAACTCGTTAGTTTATTTTTTTAGTATTTCAATCTTAAAACCAATATTCGTTCGTTTGCAAGTTTGATTCGTAGTTTGAGTTTAGGTTATGTTTCGTAATCCCTCTGGGATCGACACTTAGTGTACCGATGGACGGAAATAAGAGTTTTATTATTTCCAAGACTACTCTACCGCAAGTATACGGTTCGTGTAGTACAAGGGTCGAACTCTGGAGACTAGTGCAGCATTAGAACTAAGATTGTCACGAGAAGAAGATCGATCAATAGATGATTAATGAACTATAAAATAAAAATAAAGAAAGGTAACGAAGCTAGACTCGGCAATACGGAGTATCATGGGTGTCGAGAATACCAGAACATGCAATGGATGTTTCTATGGATCATGAAATCGGTTTGTATCAATCTATGGGGAACTAATATCTAATCCTCTACCTAGGAAATCGACGTCACTCATATCCCTATGTAGTGCGGAACGTCTAGACGCGTTAAGAACAATAGGGAATTCAACCTCTAATGCTAGAGATGACTCTTCTAAACCTAAATCTTCTACCTAGGAAATCAACGTCACTCATATCCCTATGTAGCGCGGAACTTCTAGATGCATTAAGAACAATGGGGAACTCGACCTCTAATGTCGGATGGGAACTCGACCTCTATAAAAGGAAATGACACTCCCAAGCCTAAATCCTCTATCTAAGATATAAATGTACTCACCTCCCGATGCAGTAAATCTACACTTAGATGCATGACGAACATTGGGAATGTTACCTCGATTATTACCGTTCCTAAATAGATTAATCGATCGGTCAGATTCTCATTAATCTAATTCATTCGAAGGTTCATTCACGAGACTGAAGCCTAACTCTCCCAAGCCTAGACGAATCTCTAATCTCCCTCAAACGTCCCTAATCTCAGTAGAATAGATCTAGTCTTATTCAAGCATCAAATCAACAACGTATGAAGGCATTACGCACAAATATATAACCTATCGAACCATTCAATTGAACAAAACCGTAACCAAGCATTAATAAATCAAACTATCCATTACAATGGCATCCCTAACCCATGACAACAGATCTACTCAGAATACATGGAGAAGCAAACAAAAAAGAAGTAAATGTTCATCTCCCCTATCATCCCGAGCGTTGGCTCCGGATGAATCCTTAGGGTGGCCAAAGTCTTCAACCGTGTTCTCTCCTCTTCTTGGTGTGTCTTTGGGTGTCTCCTCTGGCCTGTGCTTCGTCCTGGTTTGCCATAGATGGCTTCTTTTCCCTTTAATTGCCCGTTCAAACACTCAAAATAGGTAGTTCCGAGATTGGCGGCCCGCGTGGGTACAACATGCACCCAGTCGTGCAAAGGGCAGCCCGAGCAGGCTTGCTTACCCGACCGTGTGATCTACCAGCCTGAGTCGTGTTTTGTTTCGGGATTTTCAGTCCTAATTGCAGCCCGAGCGTGTCCCTTTTGTAGCCTGAGCGGGCATGGTCACACGACCATGTTCACTTTATGCCCGAGTCGTGTTGTTGTTCAGTGGATAATCTGTGCAACCTCAGCCCGAGCGGGCCTCTTCCATGCCGAGCGTGTAGCACATCAATTGCTGTTTCCGCTCCTTTCGATCGATGCTTGAGTGTTCGATTTGGATCCGTGACCGTGGATATGTTGTATCTTGTCATTCAATCACGTTTTCGGGGTGGAATTGCCGTAATCACTCGTGTTTCCCTTCATGTCTTCATTTCCTATACAAAACACGAAATGGTAGATGAAATCCTCGAATAAACTCAATAAGTCGGTAAATTCCAAGAAATCTAATCAAAACTAAAACTAAGAATCATGTAAATACTACGACGGATTACATGTTATCAAACTCCCCCAGACTTAACCTTTGCTCGTCCTCGAGCAAAACCTAGACCTAGCAGACTTAACCTTTGCTCGTCCTCGAGCAAAACCTAGAGTCGAGTACAAGAAGAGTTATACAACAATGGACACTAGTACAAATACTTCGAAGGGGTAGCCATCATGCAAAACAACGCGTCACATGAACGCAAGCCTAAGCGTACCTAGTTCAGTCTTCTATCAACCGGAAGTCACAAGCTATGTAATCCTACCAATGACCTAAGTCTATTTCATACCCCTAGACAACGTCCAAGCGGTCTCCATACCAATTCGCCTAAGCCTGAGATATCATCAAACTCGTATTCTTATTTTTATTCTCTTTTCTTTTTTTTCATTTTTTATAGATCCACGCTTGGTTTCTAGGACGTCTAAGTTGAAGAGGGATGGCTTTCTACTTAGACCTAGGCTGCCTATGGCACACTCATAAGGTCTTGTAACCTTAGCGGAGTGAAGAGGTGCGTCATTGAAGAACATTTTTCTCTTTTTATTTTTACCAAAGAATACACATCAACTCTAACCCTTAGGATGTAGAATAGCGCCTCAACTCCCGATAAGCACTTATTTAAGGTCGTGAGCTTGACCGAATGCTCTCCTCATCACTGTCGAGGTGGACGTCCTCGCCTTCGTGTGCGATGCCTCCTGCGTCGTGTCCTTCGCTTGAGTATGCCACTTGGATTTGTCATCCGCTTTGATAAATCAGCTAGCTCTCCCATGCTCTTCTCTTGCCCGATCATGCCGCTGTTCAAGATCAGCGTCTTGTCAAACTTTTCATTATGATCGGTTGGGCGTACATTGCTGGGTTTGGCCGAAAATGTTGCACAATTGGGGTTCAGCCTATGCTTGGTCGTGCTTTGCTTGATGGTGTGTGCTGGCCGTTCGTGTGCTCCTTTACCTTGCATTTCTTCTGAAGCTCTCGAAGGTTGTCCATGCTCGTGGTCATCATCTTAATCCGTATCAATGTTCATAGACTCTTCGAGCACTTCATTTGCTGATTTTTCCAACACATCCACCGAGAACACGGACTCTGCAAAAAGTGGTTGCTTGAGGTTCTTCATCAACCCGAACTCTACAGTATCTTTCATATCTTCATCGTTAGTTTACCCCCCTAACGTCGATGATGGCATTGGCAGTATTGAGGAATGGTCTTCCCAAAATGATCGGTGTAATGTCATCTTCCTTCATGTCCAAAACCACGAAAGCAACGGGGACGTAGTAGTCGCCTACCTTGAGAGGTACATCCTCCACAATGCCTATCGGGTGTTTCACCGAACGGTCAGCCATATGTAATACCATCTTCGTGGGTTGCATCTCTCCCAAATCAAGTTTCTTGTACAAAGCAAGCTTCATGAGGCTGACACTAGCCCCTAAGTCGCATATGGCATTGTGGATGAAGACATTTTCGAGCTTGCAAGGGATGACGAAGGTACATGGGTTGGGTAATTTCTTTGGTATCCCATGTTGGATAACGGCATGTGTCGCAGCGGTGATCATCACTGTCTCATCTTCCACTTTACACTTCTTGGGTGAGTATATCTTTGAGGAACTTTGAGTAGGAAGGGATTTGCGTGAAGTATCATTTTGTTTCATTTGGCGTGAGGGAAATGGAAGTGGAGGGCGTCTTGGTGGCGGTGCCACATACGGTTCTTCTTCATCCTCAACTTGTACTTCCTTGTGATGCTCTTGGTCGCTAGGCTTCTTCGTGGAACTCTTTGAGCATTATCCTCTCTCAAAATTCTGGGTGTGACGTCCGCAAGTTCTGTCCCGCTTGTCAACATGACGGCGTTGCAATGCACGGGGATTCGGCTCAGGCTTTCCCGGTAAAACTCCTTGTCGATTAGGAGCATTTTCTGTAATTTGTGCCACTTGGGTGTCTAGGATTTTTAAATGCGTCTGCATTTCCGCCATTAGCCTCTTCGCTTCTTTTTGATCTCGTCTTACAATATTCAGCTCAGCATTTATATCTTTTTGTCCATGTAGAATCTGAGCGAGCATAGACGTGATCTCGGTGTTCCCCTCTTCTTGTTGCGGAAGTGGCGTTGGTGCGCCTCTCGGCTGAAACCCTTGATACCCTTGCATTCTAGGCTGAAAATTCTGGTGTTGTGGCTGGCTTTGAAACGACTTTGGCTGGTAGTTTCCTTGCAACGGATTCAAAATATTATCGGCGTTCTTGTAGGACAGATTCAGATGATTCTTCTATCCCACATTGTAGGTGTTGGAATATGGATTTTTGGCAGCGTAATTCGCTTCTGCAACATCCTTGAATCCGTGAGAATCGGGAGACGCTTGGTGCATGTTTACCAATTGTAACTTCAACTCTGCAAGCTCAACTTGCAATGCAAGCACCTCGCTGTCCGCTCCCTTGGCTAGATTGCGGCGATTAAACTCTCCTGACATAATGTTTCTCCCCTCGGCCATCTTCTCAATCTTGGCCTCAATAGCGGTGAATGGGAGGTCATGTAGAGAACCTCCACAAACAGCGTTCAACCAATCTCGAACTTCATCACGAAAACCCTCAATGAAAGTGGCGATGAGGTATCTTTTATCCATCTCCTGGTGTGGGCATTAACGTTGATATCCATTAAATCGCAGCCACGCCTCTGGAAGACTCTCTTTATCCTCTTGTTCAAACGAATTAATCTTGTTCTTCCATAGCTGCGTCTTGTGGGGTGCGAAAAATCGCATCATGAAGCGTTCCTCGAGTCGGCTCCACGTATGAATAGAATCTGGGGGTAGCATGTAGAGCCACTCGAGTGCATGTTCCCTAACTGAAAACGGGAAGGTAAGCAACATAATCGCTTCATCATTTATTCCGGGGTAAGCTTTCATGTTCTAACACAACATCTTGAACTGAGTGAGATGCTGGTTCGGATCTTTCGTGGATCGTCCCCTGAATGGCGATTGACTCAACATCTGAATGAAGGCCGGCTGTAACTCAAATCTGTTCCGATATATCTCAGGCCTTCGAATGCAGTAGAGAAGCTGTGTGTGTTTAGGCGCTGTATACGCCCCGTAGGTTTCCGGTGCTTCCTCCTATGCCATCTGTTCTTTACTAGACAAATCTGTTTCTCGCTCACTTGTCGTTTCGTCTATATTCTCGGAACCACTACGCCTCGCTTTTTGCTGTTTCTTTAACGCTCCCGCAGTCTTGTCAATATCGGGGTCGAAGAGGAGTTCTTTGCATCTCGAACTCCTAGACATGAACCGAATGATCTGCACGTGGGAAAAGCAACAAACAAGTGCTTAGCTCGGAAAAGATGGAATGACTCAAAATAAAAGAAAAATTCAGAAAACCAAAAAAAAAAACAAAAGAGTCGGAAAGGACTAGATCTCGACTCAACGAAACCCTAATTCTAATACCGTGACTAGTCCCCGGCAACGGCGCCAAAAACTTGATGGACAAAAATCATAGTTTTATTATTTCCAAGACTACTCTACCGCAAGTATACGGTTCATGTAGTACAAGGGTCGAACCCTGGGGACTAGTACAGCGTTAGAACTAAGATTGTCACGAGAAGAAGATCGATCAATAGATGATTAATGAACTAGAAAATAAAAAATAAAGAAAGGTAACGAAGCTAGACTCGGCAATACGGAGTATCATGGGTGTCGGGAATACCAGAACATGCAATGGATGTTTCTATGGATCATGAAATCGGTTTGTATCAATCGATGGGGAACTAATATCTAATACTCTACCTAGGAAATCAACGTCACTCATATCCCTATGTAGTGCGGAATGTCTAGATGCGTTAAGAACAATATGGAATTCAACCTCTGATGCTAGAGATGACTCTTCCAAGCCAAAATCTTCTACCTAGGAAATCAACGTCACTCATATCCCTATGTAGCGCGGAACTTTTAGATGCATTAAGAACAATGGGGAACTCGACCTCTAATGTAGGATGGGAACTCGACCTCTATAAACGAAAATGACTCTCCCAAGCCTAAATCCTCTATCTAAGATATAAACGTACTCACCTCCCGATGTAGTAAATCTACACTAAGATATAAACGTACTCACCTCCCGATGCAGTAAATCGATTATTACCGTTTCTAAATAGATTAACTGATCGGTCAGATTCTCATTAATCTAATTCATTCGAAGGTTCATTCATGAGACTCAAGCCTAACTCTCCCAAGCCTAGACGAATCTCTAATCTCCATCAAACGTGCCTAATCTCAGTAGAATAGATCTAGTCTTATTCAAGCATGAAATCAACAATGTCTTAAGGCATTACGCACAAATCTATAACCTATCGAACCATTCACAAGCATGAATCAACAATGTCTTAAGGCATTACGCACAAATCTATAACCTATCGAACCATTCAATTGAACAAAACCGAAATCAAGCATTAATAAATCAAACTATCCATTACAATGGCATCCCTAACCCATGACAACAGATCTACTCAGAATACATAGAGAAGCAAACAAAAACGAAGTAAATGTTCATCTCCCCAATCATCCCGAGCGTTGGCTTTGGATGAATCCTTAGGGTGGCCAAAGTCTTCAACTGTGTTCTCTCCTCTTCTTGGTGTGTCTCTGGGTGTCTCCTCTGGTCTGTGCTTCATCCTGATTTTCCCTAGATGGCTTCTTTTCCCTTTCATTGCCCGTTCAAATACTCAAAATAGGTATTTTCGAGATTGGCGGCCCGCGCGGGTACAACATGCACCCGCTCGTGCAGAAGGCAGCCCGAGCGTGCACACTTCTCAGCCCCAGCGGGCTTGCTTACCCGACCGTGTGATCTACCAGCCCCAGTTGTGTTCTGTTTCGGGGATTTTCAGTCCTAATTACAGCCCGAGCGTGTCCTTTTTGAAGCCCGAGCGGGCATGGTCACACGACCATGTTCACTTTGTGAGGTCAAATTTGCTCTCGACTTGCTAGCTAATCGGTTAGGTTCGCTTCAGCGGTATTTCTACGAGAAAAGGGAATTATCGATTTTTGTATACCCCACGTGTTCCACATTTACGTTTGCTTATGGACAAACAAACATTCAAGTCTGGGGGATTTTGATCGTCTCATTTTAATACGTATTTCTCGCATGATTTTAGAGATGTTTACGATATACTTGCAATGTTTACGTATGATTTTGTATCTGTTTTACTCGTTTTCATATTTTCGTGTTCTTACAGGTTTAAATATACATTTGATTCATTTCGAAGCTAAGGAACGTACACGGGACAAAGTACTAGCATCGATGATCATAACGGAGCAAACGGAACGAGAAATGGGCAAAACAACAACCTGTATGGCCAAGCACAATGCATAGCACGACCGGACACATGAGGGAATGGAGTGCCCGACCGTTCAGCACTCTTAGCCCGACCGGATTCATCAATGAACATGCATGCCCGACCATTCAGCACTCATTAGCAGGACCGAGCATGGAGTGTAACCACCTGCACGATCGTGCATGAATAGCAGCTCGACCGTGCTCCATGGAGGACAACAATGCTCAATCGAACACCAACTCCCTGCATGACCGGGCTCCTCAACCATCAACTTCATGCACGACCGTGCACTAACTCCAGCCCGTCCGGGCTCTTGAGACCATAATCTTCCCAGAATGTTCAGCACGGTCTGGGCTCCTATGTTGCACGATCGGGCAACACAAAGAGGAAGTTGCATGACCGGGCTCATCCTCCTGCATGACCGGGCACCAGCTTCTGAGTTGCAGCACGATCGGGCAGACCTTGACACACGGCTGAGCATGAAGACATACCTGCAAAACGAGAGAAAAGGAAACGTTATAACCAACTGAAAACAAAAGGAAAGACCGCGGGTAAGAATGGAAAAGCATGGCCAAAGGGGAAAGAAGAAGAAAAGGAAAGAGAATAGAAGAGGGAAGAGGACATATTCATTTGGTTTTAGACGTAATAGAGGTTACAGAGAGATACACACGTTGGAGACGTTGCAGAGAGTCAGAAACATATACTGGCAGAAGACATTCAAGGGCATTGGAGATTAATTGAGGACTTCGGTTTCGTTTGGTATTGGATGTTCCTTAAACTATCTATTTCGATTATGTTGTTATCTTTCGAATGCATGAGCGAGTAGTCGTTTTGTTCTAAGAGAAGGTATTAGCCCATGGCTATCCCGGAACCACTTTGATTTATCTTAGAATACAATTTCCCATTTTCGTTTATCTATTATTTGTCTGAGTGCTTGATTAACTTGTATTTACGAAGGCCAAATAGATGCATGTTTTAGGAATCTAGGAGAAGGACTGAAAGGAGAATTCTAATTCCGGATAATCAGGTTTAGAACAACCTAGGTTATGCCACGAAAGTAGGATAGCAGCGGTTGAGGGTAAAACGGATGAATCACAGAACTTATGGGTTTAGCTAAAGGTGTCAGCCACGAAAGTAGGGGATAACTTGACTAGATCACGTGTCTATGCCTTGAGAGAGGGTAGATATCATATTAGGATCGTCTGCCTTAGATAACTTAATCGGGATTGCATGATTAGATAGGTTGATTGTTGGTTTCGATAGTCTTGTGGTGAAACCGGATTCTTAGAACGTTTGTCTCACTGTAAAGAACTCGCAAGTTTATTTGTTTTTAGTATTTCAATCTTAAAATCAATATTCGTTCGTTTGCAAGTTTGATTCATAGTTTGAGTTTAGGTTGTGTTGCGTAGTCCCTTTGGGATCGACACCTAGAGTACTAAACACGTGTCGTGCACACAGGCTAATCCCTTCTTCTAGAACAAAACGACTACTCGCTCATGCGTTTAAAAGCAAACAACATAATCGAAATAGAATGTCTAAAGAACATAAAATCCAAATGAAATCGAAGTCCTGAATTGATCTCCAGTACCCCTTGAATGTCTCCTCCGCAAGAACTCACGAGCAGTTCCTCTCTACTCTCTCTCTCTGTAACTCTCTCTCTAACGTGTGTGTTCTTCCTCCCAAACTGAAGTGAACGAATCCCTAGCTCTCTATCGTGCAAAAAATACGTATAAAAATGAAACGATCAAAATCCCTCAGACTTGAATATTTTCTTGGCCCTAAGAAAACATAAACGTAGAACACTTGGGTTATACAAAAACCGAGAATTCCCATTTCTCCTAGAAATACCGCTAAAGCGAACCTAACCAATCAACTCGCAAGTCGAGAGCAAACTCGGCCTAATTAAATTTTTAGTCTTCATCCTAGGTTCACCAAGGCTACCTAGGAGAAAGTAAATCGAAGGCAAACTAAACAAGCCACCGTAACCCTCTCCACCAAACGAGACTTCATACTAATGCTAAACGTAGAACAATTGAGGACTTTTTCCGAGCTTCTTTCTTTTTTATTCTTTTTTTTCTTCCTCTTTTTTTTGTTTCTTTTTTTTCTTTCTTCTTCTTGTTATGCCACTTTTTTATATTATTCAGACACACTAGGCTTCTAGGACGTCGGATTTGAAGGGATCCAGCCTCTACTTAGACCCAGACTACCGATGACGGTATACTCATGCATCTCGTTCAAGAGTTCAGCGGAGTAGGTGGCATCTCGATACCATACGATCTGATAATCCTCATCAAAAGAAGTAAATCATCGTCTATGTGAAGTATGACCATCTAGATAAAGATAATAAATGATAAACTAGCTTAGCGACCTCGTCTAAACCTCCCACAAGCAACACTAGGATTCCCAAAGAATTACGACCGATTGTTTTTCAACCGACTAATAAGCTCTAACGCTTAGGAAAAACCTAGCTCAAACATGCAAAATCTCACGGAAAAGGCCAACTTCTTAAGTATCCTAGGTTCAGGGTTCATCTCAAAATGTGGTACCAGACAAGTGCTTGGGACGACTCTGACTCACGAAAGAAAAAACAAATTAAAAACTACGAAATCAAAGAGAAAATAAAAGAAAATGAAACGAAGTCACCTGAGAAACGTGAGCTGCTCCCCCAGACTTCAATTGAACGACGTCCTCGATGTGAAGGTTCGATGGAGGGTAAGAGAAGTGAAGTCACATTTGTGGTGGTATTTTTTGTGTTTTTTTGTTTTGTTTTCTTAATTAACCGAGCCTTAAACAAAACAAACAAGAAAAATAGAAAACAAACAAATGGGTTGCCTCCCAGAAAGCTCTTATTTAATGTCTTTAAGATATGATGTATCCATTCCTCATGCGTGCCGATGGGTTGATTGGAAAAGGAAATGGAGTTTCCACATCGATCGGTTGAGACGCTTGGTAGAGCTTTAGTCGTTGTCCATTAGCTTTGAACGTCTTACTTGTCTCTCTCCAAAGTTCTACTGCTCCATGCGGGAATACCTCTCGTACCTGAAAAGAACCAGACCAACGAGACCGTAGTTTGCCAAGAAAAAGCTTAAGACGAGAATTAAATAGTAGAACCAAGTCACATGACTGAAAGTCTTGAGGTAGGATCTTCTTGTCATGCCATCTAGATCTTAGAGTTCTGGTATGCATCTAGATGAGGCTCGTTGAGCTCGTTCACCTGCAAAAGTCGTTTCTCACCTGCACTCTTAAGATCAAAGTTAAGGAGCTTTGTCGCCCAATAGGCGCGGTGCTCTAGCTCAATAGGTAGGTGGCAGGACTTGCCATAAACAAGCTGAAAAGGAGTCATGCCAATGGGAGTTTTAAACGCAATCCTATAGACCCATAACGCGTCATCTGATTTCATCGACCAATCTCTACGGGACCTAGACACGATTTTCTCTACTATACTCTTAATCTACCTATTCAAAACTTCTATTTGTCCGCTAGTTTGTGGGTGGTACGGTGTAGCTACCCTATGTTTCAGGCCATACTGCTTAAGGATGGACTCAAATTGTCTTGTAATAAAGTGTGAACCTCCGTCACTAATGACTATTCTAGGAACTCCAAAACGAGGGGATATGATCTTCTTAAAAAATTTCATCACTACCCTAGAGTCATTAGTCGGCGTTGCTATGGCTTCTACCCACTTAGACACATAATCTACACCTACCAAAATATATTGGTTGCCACACGATGAGGGGAAAGGTCCCATGAAATCTACACCCCAAACATCAAACATTCTACCTCAAGGATGTAGTTATGTGCCATCTTGTTCCTCTTACCTATATTTCCCGTTATTTGACATCTATCACAAGAGGAAATGTACATGTGGGCATCATTGAAGAGGTTTGGCCAATAAAAACGCGCTTGTAGCACCTTTGAAGCAGTTTTGGACTTGCTGAAGTGACCTCCATAATCCGATCCATGACAATGGAAAAGGATGCTCTCTACCTCTTCCTCGGGGATGCATCTCCTAAAGACCCTGTCCGCGCATCTCTTGTAGAGAATTGGATCGTCCCAATGGTAATGTTTAACGTTCGTATATAATTTCTTGCGCTCATGAAAAGAAAGGTCGGGGCGTAGTATACCGCTCACAAGAAAACAAAATCAGCATACCAAGGAGCGGGGTTACCTGAAGTAAGTGCGCATATAATTTCGTCTCTCAAGGAATCGTCGATAGGTCTCTTATCATCCACAATGATGCGAGAGAAGTGATCTGCAATGACGTCCTCATACCCCTTCCTATCTCTTATTTCGAGATTAAACTCTTCAAAGAGAAGGATCCATCGAATGAGGCGTGGTTTCACGTCCTTCTTCCCTAGAAGATATTTAAGCACTGCATGATCAGTATAAACGATTACCTTTGACCCTACGAGATAGGATTTAAACTTGTCAAAGGTGAAGACGACGACAAGGAGCTCCTTCTCGGTTGTGGCATAGTTGATTTGAGCGCCGTCTAGTGTCTTGCTAGCGTAGGAGATGACATGAGACACCTTGTCTCTTCATGTCCTAAAACAGCCCCAACAGCATAGTCACTAGAGTCACACATAATCTCGAATGGTAGGCTCCAATCGGGTGGTTGAATGATAGGCGCCGAAACCAATGTTGTCTTGATGGTGTTGAAGGTGTTGTGGCACTCTTGAGATAAGTTGAATGTAGCATCTTTGGCCAGCAACTCCGTCAACGGTTTGGTAATCTTTGAGAAGTCCTTGATGAACCCCCGATAAAAACCTGCATGCCCTAGGAAGCTACGAATTTCTTTAACTGAAACTGGTGGAGGAAGTCTTTCGATTACCTCAATTTTGGCTTTGTCGACTTCTATGCCCCTCGATGAGATCATTTGTCCAAGTACAATACCTTCCTTCACCATAACGTGGCACTTTTCCCAATAAAGAACAAGATTCGCTTCCTCACATCGCTTCAACACTCTAAAAAGGTTAACGAGGCAATCATCGAATGTAGAGTCATAAACAGAAAAATCATCCATAAACACTTTCATAATATGCTCATTTAAATCGGAAAATATTCTCATCATGCAACGCTGGAAAGTAGCCGAAGCATTGCAGAGACCAAAAGGCATACGACAGTAAGCGAATGTCCATAAGGACACGTGAAATTCGTCTTCTCCTGGTCTTGAGGATGAATGAGAATCTGAAAGAAACCAGAATATCCGTCCAAATAACAAAAATAGGCATGATTCGCTAACCGTTTTAACATTTAGTCGATGAATGGGAGAGGGAAGTGATCTTTCCTTGTTGCTTTGTTGAGATTGCGGTTGTCTATACACATCATCCATCCCATGACGGTTCTTGTTGGAATCAGCTCATTGTTATCGTCGCGTACTACCGTCATTCCTCTTTTCTTTGGTACGACATGCACAGGGCTCACCCATTCGCTATCCAAGATAGGATATATAATACCTTTATCCAAAAGTTTTAGTATCTCTTTTTTCACTACCTCTTTTAAGTTGGGGTTCAGCCACCTTTGTGCTTCGATGGATGGTTTATGCTCGTCCTCCATGAGTATTCGATGCATGCATAACGAAGGGCTTAGTCCCTTGATATCCTCGATGGTGTATCTGATAATTCTCCTATGCTTCCTTAAGCATACAAGTAGCTTTTGCGTTTCATTTGCACTCAAGTCAGCATTAACAATAACGAGGTATGTATCATTATGTCCAAGGTACTCATATCGAAGAGAAGAAGGAAGAGGCTTCAACTCGAATTTGGGCGCCTTCTCCACTGCGAAATCAGCGTGTGTTTCGTGTGGTATCTCCTAACATGGGGCGTCTTTTAGTGCTTCAATATCACTCATAAATTCTGCGTACGCCTCAGCTTCTTCATCGGTAAATCCTGCATCTTTGCAAACTTGAGTTAAACATCTCACGAGGGGATTGGAAATACTTACTTGATCAAATGTATTGTTCGTTAACTGGTCCAACAAGTCAATTCGAAAGCAAGATTCCTTGATGGAGGGTCCGTTCATGTATTTGGACAAGTTGAATTCAATCATTTCGTCTCAGACATAAAATTTCCTTGTTGTACATCTATCATCGCACCTGCAGTAGCTAAGAACAGTCTACCAAGAATATTAGGTATCCTAGCATCCTCTTCAATATCAAGTACAACAAAGTCAGCGGGTATACAAAGATTACCTACCTTGGTGGGAATGTTTTCAACAATCCCCACTGGATATCGTACCGTACCGTCAACGAGTTGGGTAGACATCTTGGTAGGTTTGAGATCGCCAAAGTTCATCCGCTTGAAGATAGAATGCGGCATGAGACTCACGCTTGCTCCTAAATCACACAAAGCTTTGTCAATATCAATATTACCTATTGTGCACGGAATGGAGAAGCTTCTGGGGTGCTTTGTTGGAGGGCTTCTACGAACGATATGTTGATATGAAGCTTCTTGAGAATCTCTACAAACCGTCCATACCTTACTTCGTTCTTGCTGCTCACCAACCGTTGAGGAAACGGTATTGGAGGTTTGTACGTCGGTGGAGCAACATACTATTTTTCTAATTCTGGTTCAGCTCCTTCCGCACTCACAATGCCCTTTCCTTTATCCATAGATTTTCCAGCAGCTTTCTCTTGCTCTTTTGGGGGCGGATTCTCGATCACATTACCGCTGTGCAAGGTGATGGCGTTCACGTGCTCTCTCGAGTTAAGATTGGGTTTACCGGGAAGCTGTCTGGGTTTCCGAGACGATGAGGCAGTCTGTTGTGCTATGGAGTTTTCTAACATCTTCACATGTGTGCTCAAGGATTCCATGTGAGTTTTGAGCTCGCTAATCGTTGTCCCCACATCCGCATTGAATTTGGCTTGAGTCGATTGTTGCGCCTTTGCTCCTTGGTAAATTCGACAATCACTCCCTCAAGGTTTGACGAAGGGGTTTTATGAGGTTGAGGAGCTTGCGGAACTTGCTGGAATTGCTGATTGTTTTGCATGTACATTTGCTTTCTTTGCTGAAATCCTGAATACTTCACCGGTTGAGTGATTCGATACGAATGATTCGGGTGGTTCCTCCAATTCGGGTTGTAGGTGTCCCCGAATTGTGCGTTTCCTTGTTGCTGGGCAAAGTTCATTTGTTTGAAGTCTTCATGTACCGTGCATTGATACGCTACATGCTCTGTATCTCCGCAATTGACACAGTACATAGCGTTCGCTGCATTGACCGTTGCTCTACTAGGCATACCTCTCGGTGTGGACCACATAGTGTGGTTCATGGCGAGGTTATCGATCAGCTCGTATGCCTCCTCGATGCTCAGATCTATAAACGATCCTCTAGCAGCATTATCCAATGTCGTTCGGTGTTCGTCTGAAATTCTATTGTACAAAGTTTGGATAACATACCACTGCTCGAGACCATGGTGTGGGCACATCTGTAGAAGATCCTTAAATCTGCCCCACGCTTCAAACAACGTTTCTCCATCTCTGCATCTAAACGTTGTGATTTCCCCTAATCTGAATCGTCTTGCTCGGAGGAAAGAACCGTGATAAGAACATTGTGTAGAGCTGATCCCAAGTATTAACCTAAACTCTAGGTGTCGATCCCACAGGGACTATGCAACATAACCTAAACTCAAACTACGAATCTAACTTGCAAGCAAACGAAATATGGGGTTTGAGAATGAAATACTAAAAACAAATAAAGAAACAAGTTCTTAACAGTGAGACAAACGTTCTAGGAATCTGGTTTCACCACAACACTACTAAAACCAACAATCAATCTAACTAATCATACAATCCCAATCAAGTTATCTAAGACAGACGATTCTAATATGATATCTACCCTCTCTCAAGGCATAGACACATGATCTAGTCAAGTTATCCCCTACTTTCGTGACGGACACCTTAAGCTAAACCCATAAGTTCTGTGATTCATCCGTTTTACCCTCAATCGTTGCTACCCTACTTTCATGGCCTAATCTCGGTTGTTCTAAACCTGAATATCCGGAATTAGAATTCTCCTTTCGGTCCTTCTCCTAAGTTCCTAAAATATGCATCTACTTGGCCTTCGTAAACACCAGTTAATCAAGCACTCAAATAAATACTTGATGCGATTCAAAGTTAAACAAATATTAACCTAAACTTCCCGCAAGTGCACAACACGTGTGTAGTACTCTAGTTGTCGATCCCACAGGGACTATGCAATACAACCTAAACTCAAACTACGAATCAAACTTGATAGCGAAGGAAATATGGCTTTTGAGAATGAAATACTAAAACAAATAAACTAACGAGTTCTTAAAAGCGAGACAAACGTTCTAGGAATCCGGTTTCACCACAAGACTACTGAAACCAACAATCAACCTAACTAATCATGCAATCCCGATCTAGTTATCTAAGGCAGACGATCCTAATGTGATATTTACCCTCTCTCAAGGCATAGACACGTGACTAGTCAAGTTATCCACTACTTTTGTGGCTGACACCTTAAGCTAAACCCATAAGTTCTGTGATTCATCCGTTTTACCCTCAACCATTGCTACCCTACTTTCGTGACCTAACCTCGGTTATTCTAAACCTGATTATCCGAAATTAGAATTCTCCTTTCGGTCCTTCTCCTAAGTTTCTAAAACATGCATCTACTTGGCCTTTGTAAACACAACTCAATCAAGCACTCAAACAAAGAATAAATAAACAAGTCAATCAACCACTCAGATAAAGAATAGATATACATGCATCTACTTGGCCATTGGCTAATCCCTTCTCCTAGAACAAAACGACTACTCGTTCATGCGTTCAAAATCAAACAACATAATCGAAGTAGAATGTCTAAACAACATAAAAATCAAACGAAACCGAAGTCCTGAATTGATCTCCAATTCCCCTTGAATGTCTCCTCCGTAAGAACTCACGAACAACTCCTCTCTCTACTCTCTGTCTGCAACTCTCTCTCTCTAACGTGTGTGTTCTTCTTCCCAAACTGAAGTGAACGAGTGCTTAGCTCTCCTCCTTGTCTTTCATCTTTTCTTTCTTTCCTTTTCTCCTCTTTTTCCTCTTTGGTCGTTGATCATCTCGTTTTCATACGTATTTCATGCATGATTTAAGAGACGTATTTGATATATATGTGTTGCTTTACGTATGATTCCATATCCATTTTACTTGCTTTCGTGCTTTTCATGTTCTTACAGGTTTTTACGCATATTTGGATCACTTTGGAGCTAAAAAGACATGCACGGAGCTAAGGAGCAACTTCGAGGATCATCATGGGACAAACGGGACGAGATTGAGCATGGAAAGCCTCCACCCGGTCGGGCACAACCCTTGCACGACCGGGCAGAACCTTCGGCCAAACTTGTGCACCATTTGCACGACCGGGCATAGTCATGCCCGACCATTTGCCTTGTGCCCGAGCGGGCACACATACCATGCCCGATCGGGCATGCCCACCAGCCACACATCCGCGCGTTCCACCATAGCCGCACCCGAGCGGGCACACTCAATGCCCGAGCGGGTAGCGGCCCGAAACTACCTTTTAGTTAAGTAAACTTAACTTAAAACAAAGGGAACTCGTGGGGGCAATTGAGGTAACATCTAGACCGACTAAGGAGGCTTAAAAGGAGGCAAAAGACGTCATTGAAGCAGGCTTACATTGGAGATTAGTTCAGTAGAAGATTAAGGAGATTCTTGCGAGTAGACAAGCGAGGAGCATTGGAGATCGAGCACCACCACTTCAGTTTTGTTTGGTTTTCATGTTCCTTAGACTTTCTACTATGTTTATGTTTCTTTACAGACGCATGAGAGAGTAGTTTGTTTGTTCTAGGAGAAGGGATTAGCCCTCGGCTATCCCGGAACCACTTTTGATCTATTTTGAATGCATCTTCCCGTTTTAGTTCATCTATTCTCTATCTGAGCGCTTAATTTACTTTTGTTTACCAAGGCCACGTAGATGCATGTGTTAGGGATTAGGAGAAGGACCGAAAGGAGAATTCTAGTCCTAGAAGATCAGGTTTAGAACAACCGAGGTTAGGCCACGAAAGTAGGGTAGCAACGGTTGAGGGTGAACGGGTGAATCATAGAGCCTATGGGTTTAGTTCAAGGTGTCAGCCACGAAAGTAGGGGGAAACTTGTCTAGATTACGTGTCTATGCCTTGAGAGAGGGTAGATATCATGTTAGGATCGTCCGCCTTAGATAGCTTTAACTGGGATTGCATGATAGATAGATTGATTGTCGGTTTCGGTAGTCTTGTGGTGAAACCGGTTTTCTAGGACGTTTGTCTTATCGTTAGAACCCGAGTA
Source organism: Gynandropsis gynandra (assembly GCA_036759665.1). Taxonomy (NCBI): domain Eukaryota; kingdom Viridiplantae; phylum Streptophyta; class Magnoliopsida; order Brassicales; family Cleomaceae; genus Gynandropsis; species Gynandropsis gynandra. Next base: position 4,715,035 of record CM071861.1, on the reverse strand, counting down.
GTTTATTTACTTTCAGTATTTCGTTCTTCATCCACATTCTTTCGTTAGCAAGTTTGATTCCTAGTTCGAGTTTAAGTAGTGTTGCATAGTCTCTGTGGGATCGACACCTAAAATACTACACACCTGCCGTGCACTTGCGGGTAGTTTAGGTTATTTTATTTAACTCTGATAACGCATCAGTCGTTCACTTCCTTTCCTCTTCTTTCCTCTTTTTTGCAGCTTGATGTTTTGTGAGTTTTCCATTCTTCTTTGCACTAGTTTACATTCTTGGATAAGTGGGCACATTTCCTTTCTATTTTCCTCCCATATAGCTCTCATTCCTCTTCTCTAATCATGTTTCCTCTTTGTGTAGGCAACTAACCACTTCCTTTTCTTGTTTGGCCAAGTTTCCTCTTCTTGTTTCTGCAGGTGACGAATGCGATCCGTGCCGGCTAGAGTGTGTGCCCCGCAGGGGCTCCCTGTATGGTGCTTAATCTGCTCGGGCTGATGGACAGCCCGAGCTGTGCTCGTTCTGCTAGACCAAGTGCCCCGCACGGGCTGATGTTTGTTATGAAGACCCGTGCGTGCTGAGGACCTCCCCGAGCCATGCTGAGTTTGCTGGAGGTTGTAGCGCGGGCTAGGTGAATGCCCCGGGTGATACTCGTCCCATTTGCTCCGCTATGATCCTCGATGTTAGTACTTTGTCCCGTGTACGTCTATTAGCTCCAAATTGAACCAAATACGCATGAAAACCTGTAAAAACATGAAAACACGAAAACGAGTAAAACGAATACAAATCATACGTAAACATCACATCTATATCGTAAACCTCTCTACAATCGTGTAAGAAATACGTATGAAAATGAAATGATCAAGGGACTTGTTCATAAGATACATGCTCAACCTCTGCCCATAATAAAGTTTGTTCAAGTCTTGATTGACTAACAATTTTCATGTTTTCTCAACGATCCTTTGGTTCATACGTTCTGTTATGACATTATTTTGCAGGGTGTAGACACATGTATGATGTGATGAGGATGAGGCTCCGTCCGACAACACAAGGATCGGTCACCAAGCTAAAGCTAAGAGAATGCAGAACGTGTTTGCTTGAATGGTGGTGGACGAACATACTAAGGCACCACAAGAGCATCAAAAGACATAAAAGGAAGCTTATGTGATGTGTCAGAGACACTAGGTCGAGAGAAACAAGAATCTAAAAGATTAAGAGTTTCTCGGCCTAAGCAACATACCGCTCAACCGAAGCAAACTCACTAGATAGGAAACGGCCGATGCGCTCGGCCAGAATAGAAGGGCTCTCGACCCGAGCAAACCCCCTAGACCAATGGAGCATGGAGAAGGATTTACCGTTTAGATTGCATCAAGGGACTCAAACTAACATTGGAGAGCCCAACTGAGTATTGTTGTCGTTCGACCAAACGTACTCAAGTTTTTGTAGATTTAATGTTAATACTTATATGGCGCTCAACCGAACAATTACTTCGCTGGACCGAGCATTTTAGATGGATTTAATTAAGTTGTCTTATTCTATTAAGTTTTAATTATTGTTTGATCCCTATAAACAAATGACTCATTGTATGGAAACATTACCTATGTTATTATAAATAAGAGCGTCTTTGTCCTTGCTAATCCTAGAGATTTAGGTATCGAACTCTTGAAAGATTCTGAGTTGTTCACTAAGGTATCATCACTAGATCACAAGTGTTATGGCATCATTCAAAACTTTTAAGGTTCTCTAGTCGAATTGTATATGGGGTTAGGATCTCCTCTCTTCAGGAAGACAAGTTCTATGTTCTACTATCGAGTCTTTTATGGGTTGCGTTCCAATTTCATCATTCTAACAATAGAAGATCGATCTAGGATCATATCAAGTTGCATCAGATCCCCGTTATTGCGTTGGCCAATCCACTATTTTTCTATCTTATGATTTTTATTATAGTTATATATGAATATTAGTTTGATTCAGTTTAGTTTTGGTTAGGTTTTTTTGTCTTTTATAAAAATGACATAACGACAACAACACAAAAAAGAAAAAAACAAAAAAAAGGAAGAAGAAAAGAAAAAAAAAAGAAAAAAAGAGAGAAGGAAATGGTAGAAATAAAAATTTTCGGTAGGATAAAATAGAAAGAGTCCTTAGTTAGAAATACTTGTATCATAAATTATGAAATTTTACTCAAGTGTTGACATTACACATTTGTAGCATGAAGATTTAGTTTCAGCGTCAGGAAGTAAATTCGAGTTTACTATTGATGGATGAATTCTGACGCATAATGCAAGAATTCACCACTATCAATCCACGACAAGATTGGGTGGAAGAAACAACACATGGAGAACCACCACGGAGGAGGCCACACGCAGCTCATAATCCATACCTTCAAGATATGGATGAGGACAAGTATGCAGATATGATTGAAGAGGAGTATGATCGTCCCATAAGATATGAGTAGGATATCCACTCAATGATGATATCAGTAGTATTAAGATGGAAATATTGATGTTTATTAGGAGGAGCAATCCCAAAGCTTATTTGGAGTGTGAATGGAAGAGGGAGATGGTTTTTGAATGCCATCGTTATTTTGAACTTAAGAATGTGAAACTGGCGACAACGAACTTCAGTGACTATTCATTGGTGTGGTGGGATTAACTCGCATATTCTAGAAGATGTCAGGGAGAACATGAAATCAATACTTGGCATGAGATGCGTACCATCATGCGATATCTATTCGTGCCGTATCACCATCATCGAGAGGTCCATCAACGCTAAGATCATTAGTGCAAGGTAGTAGGAGCGCTGAAGATTACTACAAAGAGATGGAATTCTTGATAATTAAGCCGAACATCGAGGAAGATCTAGAGGCAACAATGGATCAGTTTCTGAGTGGACTCAATCTTGACATAAAAGATCACATGGAAACCCATCAAGTCCTAAACACTGAAAATTTGCTAGACATGACAATAAATATCCAGAAACAACTAATAAGGAAAGGAAAAGCATTTCAAAGTTACAATAATTTCTCTAACTAATTTCTTGAAGCTAATTGGTTCGATAAACCTAACATGAGACACAAGACGAAGCAGAATCTGATAGCTTCATGACCCAAACCAGCTGCTCCTACTGAGGCACCTTTACAAAACCATGATACTCACTTTTTTAACTATCAAGGTCGTGGACACTTTGCTTAAGACTATTTAAATAAAAAGACCATGATCAAATGGGCTGATGGAGGATACGAGATGACATCTGAAGATGACGAGGAGACGAATCACAAACCTATACCTAGTTTATATGAAGAGATCGAGGAGTACGAGGCAATAAAGGGCGAGTTAGTAGTAACCCGTCGAGCTTTAAATCTACAAGTTAAAGAGGAACCCATCGTACAGAGATAAAACATCTTATACACGTTTCGTCTTATGCCCAAAAAAAGTATGTAGTATCATAGTGGGTAGAGGCATTTCCCCGAACATTACTAGCACATCGCTTGTGAACAATTTGGGATTGAACACCACAAAGCATCCTAAACCCTAAAAGTTATACTGGCTGAATGACAACGGCGAAACTGATGTGTGGAAATCTCAAGCAATATATTTCCTAGACCACTTCACCGCAAATATACGGATCGTGTAGTACCAGGGTCGAACTCTAGGGACTAATGCAGCCTTAACCTACAACTCAACGGTTCCGGATCCATCCTTTAACCTTCCAGCAAAGTATGAATCCTATGTTACTGAGCGGGCAGCACTAGTATAAGACGTTTACGGTGTTGATTGTAGAACCGAATATGAAGATAAATGCAATAGATCTAAGCATTAACGAATAAGTTTGTACATCCGTTACAATCCGATATCCCTAACCCATAGTTGGGAACCTACTCACTCATGGAGATTACAGACAAAGGAAATAACACAACCCTAGACATGACAAACCCTAGGAAACTCGATGCCTCGATCTTCTCTATTGTGCTATCGATGTGTGGATTGATGCTTCTCTCCTTCTCTAGCGTCTCCCGAGCCTTTCCTGATGTTTTCCAATCCTTTCCTTACCCTAGGCGTCGCCCCCTCACATCTAGATTTGTTCTGGTCTATTAATTAGCTTGTTTGAATGCAAGATCTAGTTTGTTGCGAGAAAGGCGGCCCGCTCGGGTACACCTTTTACCTGTTTGAATGCAAGATCTAGTTTGTTGCGAGAAAGGCGGCCCGCTCGGGTACACCTTTTACCCGGTCGTGTAGCGCCTCGCCCGGTCGTGTACTCCGTCTTGCCCGATCGGGCATCAGCACCCGATCGTGTGATTGAACAGCCTGAGTCGTGTAAACTCTTGGGGATTTTTAGGACGAATTAACACCCGAGCGGGTACCTATATTGCGCCCGATTGGGTATGGCTACCCGATCATGTTGCCTTCATGCCCGGGTCGTGCAAGGTGTCGTAAATAAACCCCGTAGGTTTTGCCCGAGCTGGCAGACCTCAGTGCCCGAGCATGCACTCTTGATTTCTTGTTTTTGCTCTTTTCCGCTCGTTGCTCGGGTGTTCCGTTGAGTTCAGAGGTTTAATTTTGGCTCCGAGTGAATTTATCTTCAATTTGTGTGGTTTTACTCAGGAATCCGTCTTTTTACGCTAGTTTAGGCCTTGTCACCTAAAAACCTGAAAACCAACAAAACGGGCGTATGTAAAGGATAATCGTATCGAAAATGTAAATCTAACTAAGAAATGTATGCGAAAGTGACACTAAAACCTAGCCTAAATTTGATACACTTTACGTGTTATCAGAAACCAAGTTCCATAATTGGGTGACGGTCCAGTTTGGCAATGGGAATTACAAGAATGAAGAGTTACACTATATCATCCCAATGCAAGTGGGTTCATCATGACATTATATATACTCGAGCCCAACATGACGAGTTCAACATTACGTACTCTATTGATTTCAAAGGATGATATGTTTGCCTAGATCCACTCACACCCAATGAGGTATTCAAGGACTAAGTACAATTATTCAAGAGCGAGAAAAGGGAAATTCGAGTGAGTGACTATGAGATAGTTCAAAAACAAATGGTGTGGTCTCGACAGAATCTAAGAAACATTCCTTTGAGAAACAACCCGTGAGCACAACTTTTCTTTCGATGAGAATGAGTGACTTAAAAAAGGCTTCGAAATCGAACAACTGCATGTGTATACTCTTTTCCAAAGATTCATATTTCACTAATGAGCTCACCTCCTATTTACCTAGTGTTTCCCGACGAAACACCTAATGACTTACCTCCAACTTGTGTGATTGAGCACCAAATCGACTTCGTACCTAGCGTAGGCATTTCAAATCGACCAGATTATAGAACCAATTCCAAGGAGACCAAGGAGCTTGAGAGAGAGATATGTGACATCATGGAGAAGGGATATGTACGAGAAAGTATGTCAATGTGTGTTGAACCGATGAAAATCATGCCCACGAAGGATGGTACATGGTATATGTGTATCTATTGTTGCATAATAAATACCATTACGGTAAAGTATTGCCATCCCATACTACGTTTAGATGACTTCTTAGAAAAAAATGTATGAATCTTCCAAATTTTCTAAAATAGATTTGAAGAGCGGATACCATCAAACACATGTGAAGGATGGTGATTAATGGAAGACTCCATTTAAGACCAAGCTAGGATTGTATGAATGGTTTGTCATTCTTTTTGGGTTAACTATGCACCTAGCACGTTTATACAATTAATAAATATGTTCTTAGGATGTTTATAGACAAATTCATGTTTGTATACTTTGATTATATCCTAGTATACAAGAAAACCTTAGAAGAACTTGTATGACACCTACGATCATTCTCGATGTAATTCGAAGTGAGAAACTGTACGTTAATCTTATGAATGCAATTTTTGTACTAACAAACTTGTATTCTTTGGATTTGTAGTAAGTGATCAGAGAATACACGCCGATGAGGGAAGATAAAGTCCATACACAATGGTCGAGTCCTAAGACGGTTGGAGAGGTCCGAAGCTTTCATGGATTGGTCGGATTCTATCATCATTTTATTAATGATTTTGGCACCTTAGTTGCACCCCTGACCTAATTAATCAAGAAGATTGTCACGTTCCAGTGGGGTGAAATACAAGAGATAAATTTCAAAACTCTAAAAGATAAATTGACAAAATCTTTCTTATTGCTACATGATTTTACTAAAACATTTGAAAGTAAATGTGACGCATCAGGTATATGAATTGGAGCGATTTTGATGCAGGAGCATAAACCCATTGTGTACTTGAGTGAAAGGTTCAACACAATAGAACTGGACTATCCAACATATGATGAAGAGCTATATGCATTGGTGTGAGCGCTCCAGACTTGGCAACACTACTTGTGGCCCAAGTAGTGCATGATATATACAGACCATGAATCACTCAAACATCTCAAAGGACAATCAAAGTTGAACCATAGACATATCAAATGGGCATAGTTCATAGATATCTTCATGTACGTCATCAAGTACAAGAAAGGTTGAGACAATGTTGTTGATGATGCATTATCTCAAGGGTACCTGCATTCACAAGTTCGGGTGGTACAAAATTTACTACACGTTCGGATTTGAGTTTGGGTTTCCTAAAAACTCTGGATACCCAACCCTTGCCCACCATTAATTTTCAATCTATTATATCTTGCAAGTTTCTATTGCATTTAGATAGTTGTAGTTTCCTCTAATTCTGCTTTATACCTTCTTTGCTTCATCTTATGATAAAGAAGAAAATAAATGAAAGATTTCAGCACAAAAGGAGAACCATGAGCTCATTCACTTGGCTTTCGAGCTCCTTAGTTTCCTCGAGATTAGTTCAATATGCTGGGCAATTTAGAATGCTCATGCGACATATGAAATGCATTTGGTATTCAATCCAACGCAATGGAGGTAAGCGGTTGTGTGTTTGGTTTGGGAAACACATCTTTGAAACCGTGCAACAAATTAGTGAAAACACTAGCCAAAGAAGGGGTGAGCTCATTAGTGAAATAAGAGTACTTGAACAAAAGTATTTGAGACCAAGATTCATGTCCTTAACTGATGTGGAACAATACATCACAACAAACTCACATTTTACGAAGTCGAAGAGAATTGTGAGGTCCATCATAGTTTTGCAATGACATATATCACACCTGCAAATTTCTAGTATATAGGCTCTCTTCTATAGCTGTTAATTTCCCTTGACAATAGACGTTGCTGCAACTCCAGTACGTCTCCCTTGAATAAAAATAGGAAACTGGCTAATATGTAAATCATATTGGTTTACATATTGGCTTGCAACAGTCATAATTTTTATTGTAACTCAGTCTAATATGCCAAAGTTACCTCTCTAAATACTTAAATCAAACTGTGAATAAGAATATGGAGTGCTTGACCACAACCTACAACGAAAAGACATAGGGTGTTAAAACAAACCCTTGCGGTCTAAAAGATCACACACATTTATGTAAAAAGATAACTTCCTACAACAACCAAAAAACAATATTTACTGTTAAAGACAAACGAAAATCTAACCAAAAACTATTTAAGAAACCACAATACTGTATTTGCTCCTTACATAAAAAAAAAGGAAAGAAACGTTATCTCGGGGATAACCAATGAGTAAGTAAAAGAGTGTGAAGAAATCAAAATTAACAAGGTTCAAGGCATGGAAAAGTACATCTTACAGCAGCTCTCGCCTCATCCATGAGCCACAAAACAACAGGACTTCGCTCTACTTGAAGCAAAACTAGAGATGATTACAATGTGTCTCATTCTTTCCCGCAAAACACCATTGACATTTGGTTGTTAGATTTTATAATTTCTTTGTATCGCTTTGTTTTCTAGTCCTACAAAACCCATCCGACTGTATAAAAAATGCATATATTTTTGGAATGCATTATATAATTTTATAAATGCAATGTTAAAGTGATCTACCATCATTGCCTCTAATTTTTAAGTTCTCATCCTTGGAAGTGTGGGTTTTCAAATAATTCCATTTTATTGTTTCCAAGTCATATTTGGCCTCATTCTTGGAGTACCTGGACTACTTAGAAATCTTAACACCCTAACCTTCATTTGAACTCTATGGTTTTCCTTATAACTCTGCAATTCTTATCTTTGTCCAAATCTCTATCACTCTCCTCCTTTTCCTTTTCTCTCTCTATCTCTCCATTTCATCGAGTTTTAGTTCCATAGTAGAGGAGTACACTATCTCACTCTAAGGCTGAGATGAACAACACATTCCAAGGAGTGTTTGTTAAGCAACATAACAGATAAATAGTGACACAAGAAACAGTAAGCATCATGTGCAAAAGATTTACCTCATTATAGTCAATACACATCTTATCAGCCCCTAAATAGAACTCTACGATAAAGACTTGCAATTTAGTATACAAATCATTATCCTAGCAAAGACATCGTTGTAAGAATTGAAGTGGAGCCAATCATACAAGTTTTAAATATATGGTTATAGTGTCATCACCTATAGCGCTCAACTTAAGATACTAGAATGTTTGAAATATTTTTTTGTGGTTTGAGTGAATTATATGCAAGAGGGGTTGTTTTCGAATCAAGCTAAGTCTGCATAACAGTTATTGAGTAAATTTGGTGGAAACCTCCAAGAGTGTGAGTACCCCACTATCACCTTATGGAATAATTGAAGAATATGAGAATGAACTCTCTGGTCCAACCAAATTCAAAAGCATGGTTGGAGGCTTGATGTATCTAGCAGTAACGAGACCTGATATGGAATTCTCAACATCTTACTTATCTAGGAGTAATGTCAGACCTAGTGAAAAGAGCTTGCAAGTGGCAAAGAGAGTACTAAAGTATGTCTCGGGATGTTTAGGAAAGAAAAAGAACCTGAACTCATAGGATATGCAGATTCAGATTGGGTTGGGAGTATGTGTGATGCAAGGAGCAAAATTGGATTGTATTTTACAATTCAAAGAACAATGTTTACATGGGAAACTAAAAAAAAATTGTCATTGCTCAGTCCATGAAAGTAGCAGAATATAATGCTTTGAGTGCTACCATAAACCATGCAGTTTGGTTGAAGAGACTGCTCAGTGATTTGGGAAATTATATGATTGAGAGTGTTCTAATTCACTGTGACAATATCTCGGCCATAGCCATATGTAAGAATCCTATTGATCACAAGAGGACTAAACATATTCAGATCAAGTTTCAAATGGTTAGAGAGACAATTAAAGATGGTGTGATCAAACTGAAATTTCTGTCAAGTGAAGAATAACTTGCTGACATTTTTATTATGTCTTTGGGGACAAAGAAATTCAAGGAATTTAAAAGTAAACTTGGGATAATGCCAAAGCTGCTCAAGAGAGATTGAAGGAATTGAACAGCTGTAACATGACATTACTGCAGATTCAGATGTTGAAATTGAAAAGGAATTTGCATAGGAAATAGAGCAACAAAATAGAGGAACAGAGATCAAAATAAATTGTGAAGGCCAAGACATGTTGTCTGAAACGATGCAGGAGTTGAAGATGAAATTTTTACAAGAAGGATTCAAGAAAAGGATGTCAAATGGATCATTCTAACCAAGGAAGAACAAGTACTTCTCCAACCGTGTTTTACTGACATGTTTTGTATCTCAAAATACAAATAGAAGAAACAAAGTCTGATATAGCATTAAAATGCTATATAAAGTAGAAAGAAATGTTTTTGAATTTTTTTTCTTATATGGTAAACGTTAGAAGATTAATGAACATGAGAGAAGTATTTTACAGAAATTCATTTTCATTTATTTTCATTTTCTCTTGAATTTTCTTAACATTTGAGTTGCAGATCGCTACAAATTTAGTTTCAAACACTTATTTTTCTATTTGCACTAAGAGAGATAGAAACCAGATTATGAGAGGTCATGTATGCAGCACCATAGTTGTTGAAGCTCTCAAAAACATGAAAACAATGACCATTAGACAAAAAATTTTCTGATCTTTTGTACTTGAGGCTTCACTTATATGATGTAATTGCCAATGGTGACACAAATATTTTCATTTACCAGGACACTTGAGATGATCATGAAATTCTTTAGCTTGGAAAGATCCAAAATCTGGACCAACATATTTATCCATCCTCATTTACTATATATAAGGAGATTGTAAACTTCGTTAGAATCATAGATAAGAGAGTGACATACTATAACAAAATATTAAAACTTTAGTTACAAAAGAACCTTCCCTGGACCAAATAAAGTTTAAGAAAGAATTTACAGAAGGAGATAACGTTCGAAACCAATAAAATTAGATAATACTCTTGACCAAGCTTAGCAGCTTCCGCCTTTATAACACTAATGAGAAGCATCTGTCCTCTACAACTTTTACCTAGTTCAACGATCTTGTGATCTTGCAACCAGAGAGAAGTGTCTTTCCATGTTCACAAAAGCAATTCATAGATACAAATCAATTAGAAATTTTTTATTTATATGAACCAGAATGAAATCGAAAATCACTTAATTTGAACACATCAAATACAAATTCTAAAATCAAACCAAATGTCAAAAACCAAGAAAATCAATATTACAACCCAATCTTCAGAAGAAGCTTGTGTAACCTTCCGGACAAAATCTGAGCCCAAAAAATGGGAATCGCTATTCCATACCTTCTGACTTTAGCCACTTCTCTTAGCTCGGCCAAACTCTTCTTTCTATCAAAGATCGAACAAGTTGGCATCATAAGAATGTAGATATATCGAAGAGCATGTTGCTTAAGGACCTAACCTTCAACCCAATCAACCTAAACTAACGTTCAATTCTCATTAGTAACATTAAAACGGAACCGAACAACAAATCTAGCACTGAATTTCACAAACGAATCCACAATATCATTCAATAAAAGATTCATGTGCAAGTACGATGATGAATAGTATATACCCCAAACTTGTATTCTTCGAGGAAGCGATCATTGTAGGGATCCTTTCAATCCTTGAGTTCCTTTTCCGTCTTATCATTGCAGCATAGTATACACGTACCATATGTTGCATGCTTGTGATTGATAAAAAATGCCATCCATGACAATATTGTGAAATACCGATCTTGGTTTTCCATTGAATGTGAAAAGAAAAGAACTTATATAGGAGTTACACTTGAAACTAACTTGCTGAAATATAGGATCCAAGGACTAGAATATAGAAAGAAGCTTCTGAAATATAGGATCCAAGGGAATATATCAAAATATATCCTAATACCCCCCTCAAGTTGGTGCATGAAGATTCCGAATGCCAAACATGCGGATGATATAATCGAATTGTTGTCTCCCAAGAGCCTTCGTGAAAGCATCAGCAAGTTGTTTCGTTGTGTGAAGTTGGGAAGTGATGATGCGACCAGCCTTGATTTCATCCCATACGAAATGGCAATCAATCTCGATGTGTTTGGTGCGCATGTGGAAGACCGGATTGGCGGAAATGTGTAGGGCAGCTTGACTGTCGCAGTGAAGATGGACCGGAGGAGGAACAACGCTGAACATACACAAAACCTCTCGTAGCCGTTTGAGCTCCCTGCATGTGAAAGCCATGGTGCGATATTCAGCTTCGGCAGATGAGAAAGAATTAGTCGTCTGTTTCTTCGTTTTCCAAGAGATAGGAGAATTCCCAAGAAAGATAATATATCATGTGAGTGAACGTCGAGTGATGGAACAAGTGCCCCAATCGGAGTCACAATAAGCCATGAGGTTCAGAGTACTGTCCGAGCAGAGTAAGATGCCTTGTCTCGGAGAAACTTTGAGATAGCGAACAACACGTAAGGATGCATTCCAATGGTCCACTGTCGTCTCTGCATAAACTGCGCGAGAATATGAACAGAGTAAGATAAATCAGGACGTGTGACCGCGAGGTACACGAGCCGTCCGACCAGCCTCCGATAAGGCTCCGGGTCATCCAAAAGATCAGCCGAAGACGAGAGTAACGCATGATTCTGCTCAAGCGGAGTCCAAGCCGGCTTTGCCCCGAGTAAACCACATTGTGATACAATTTCCAAGGCATATTTACGCTCCGAAAGATAGATCCCGTGTGTACTTCTTGCTACTTCAATTCCGAGGAAATATTTCAAAGGGCTAAGATCCTTCATGTGGAAGCAAGTGCTTAGATAATCCTTGAATTTCGTGATGGTAGGAAGATCATTGCCTCCGATAAGAAGATCATCAACATACACGATCACATGCATTCGAATGTTGCCAACGTGATATGAGAAAATGGAGTAGTCGGCATACGAACGAGTGAAGCCAAAATCAGTGAGAGCCGTGGACAATTTCTCGAACCAACACCGTGGAGCTTGACAGAGCTCGTAAAGAGATTTCCGTAGATGACACACTTGGTTGGTGTTACCAGATGTGAATCCTGGTGGTAGACGCATATAAACTTCCTTGTCCAGGTCTTCATGAAGAAAAACATTGCTAACGTCCATTTGATGGACCTCCCAATGATGGATTGCTGCAACGGCCAAGAAAGTACGTACCGAAGTGAGCTTGACGACCGGGGCAAAGTTTCTGTGTAATCAATACCCTCCTTGTGATGATTTCCCAACACCACCAAACGTGCTTTATACCGCTCTATGGACCCATCGGATTTGTGCTTGATTTTATTGACCCACTTGCACCCGATTGTTTTCTTTCCCGGAGGAAGAGATTGTAGTGTCCACGTCCCGTTTCTCTCCAGGGCTGCAATCTCTTCGTTTATCACTTCACGCCATCGTGGGTCTTTAATGGCCTCATTGTAGTGACACGGCTCGGTACTGTCTATAATTGCAGCCAAAAATGCTCTGTGCTTGGAAGAAAACATGTCACACGTGTCATATTGTGTTAAAGGATAAAGAGACGAACATGAGAACATCGATTGGGAGCAAGCGGATGTGTGATTTAGTGGGGGAGACGTCATAGAGTAAGTGACATACGGTTTCATGAGGACCGACGGAAATTTCGGGCGATGTCCTCGTCCGAGAAGCTCAGAATTCTTTTCATCTATAGGAGAAGGAACTCTATCGTCAGAATCTGCCAAAACTGAATCGCAGAAAGAAGCATCTGGTGGGGAGGAATCGAGCCGAGGAGGACTCTCAATCGACGGAACATCTGGAAGAGCCGGCGATTCCTTGATGGAAGAACCGGGAAACGTAGGATCTGTGTCTCCCGAGAACCTCTGTGTTGCTCGTTTTTCTGTCTCGTCCGAGGATACTGAATCCGTCCGTATGCCTGAGCCCCCCTAGGAACCGAGTCCATGTCAATGTAGAAACCAAAGAAATCATCAGCTGAGGTCGGTAACGGATAACGCATGGAAGAAGGTCACTTCTTCGTAGTAGTGACCGGAGAGGTAGTTGTTGCTAAAGGAAAAATGTCTTCATGGAATATCACATCACGAGAGATCAGATATTCCTCATGTTCCAAGTCATACACTCTCCATGCCTTTTTGCCATCGGGATACCCAAAAAATATGCACTTCCGACTTTGTTCCGCAAACTTATCTCGCGTGGGAGATTTAAAATGAGCGTAGCACAAGCTGCCAAAGACACGGAGTTGGTCGTAAGATGGAGGCTTGCGAAATATGAGCTCATACGGACTCTTCCCGTGGAGTAATGTGGACGACGTATGATTAGTAAGATACACGGCCGTGAGGACGCAGTCTCCTCAAAACTGAATCGGAAGGTTTGATTGGAAACGAAGGGAACAAGCAACGTTCAATATATGTTGCTGCTTCCTCTCTACGCGTCTGTTCTGTTGCGGAGTATCGACACACGATGTTTGATGGAGGATACTAGATAAGGCAAAATACGAATGGAGAGCAGTGAATTCAGATCCATTGTCCGATCAGACCACTTTCACATTTTTTCCAAATTGTCTTAATGCCATGGCACAAAAATTCTGAAGAAGCCATGGTGCCTCGCTCTTCGCCTTCATCAGATATACCCAAGTAGCCCGGGAATGGTCATCTACGATGGTAAAAAAATAACGTTCATCTCGTTTGGTAGGAATGGGATAAGGCCCCCAAATATCACAGTAGATATAGAAAAAAGTTCACAGCTTTATTAATAGAATCCGGAAAAAACATAACGTGTTTGTTTTGCTTTGAAACAAATATCACATGGCAGAGCCTTATTTATAGACGAGCCAAAAATCCAAAGAATCAGACATAAGAGATAATATCTTCTCTAAGCGATGTCAAAACCGTCGATGCCAGAGCTCTCGTTTGTCACATGCAGAGATATGATTCACGGAAGAAGATTAGACATGTCGAAACTTGAACAGTTCATCACACACCTCACCTGCTCCAATCAGGATCCTCGTGGAACATTCCTGTATAACACAGTACGAATCAAAGAATGTGATAGAACACATATTAGATCCAACAAGCCTGGAAACCGAAAGCAAAGTGCAACGTAGGGAAGGAACAAAGAGAACATCCATGAGAGTGATGTGAATTAACAACGATATCACCCATATGGGACGCCTCGGTGTGCGTTCCGTCCAGAAAGTCCACGGGGTGTGTGGTAATATCACGCACATTGATCAACAAATCCATATCACCTGTCATGTGATGAGAAGCTCTAGAATCAATGATAAATTCAGTGACTCGAGTCTTACCAGACAACCGAGAATCGGAGGAATTCTGCTTTTGTGAGTTGAGGAAGCTCATCAAAGCATTGACATGTTCATTGCTAAACCCAGGGATAATATTCGTGGGTTTATGTCCGTACGAACTTGTGTTCGCAGTCGAATGACCTCCAGAAGACTGCATCGCGTGTGCAGATGCTCGACCTCGTCCACGCCCTCCTGTCGAACCACCGCCTCTCCCTCGTCCGCGACCGCCGTTGCCCTTGTCGCCCCACCAATCAGGATACCCATGGAGTTTGTAACAGGTGGACACCGTGTGACCAGATTTCCCGCAATGGGAGCATAAGAGAGCTTGGACTGAAAATCCTACAACAACGGGACGGTGGTCCTGAGCAGTGATAACGCTAATTTAACGTTCTGCATCGACAATGATCGAGTACACCGAGTCAAGATCCAGGGTAACCTCATGCTAAGAATATTGGTTCGAATATTACCAAACTTGGAGCTCTCCAAACCCATGAGGAACATCATTACGCGTTCTTGTTGACGATCGCGAATATGATCCGCGATGTAGGGACAATCTTTGAGAGGCTTGTAATTGTCGACCTCCTGCCACATGCATGAGAGCTTGGAGAAGTAGTCAAAACCGGACTGCCATGGTTTCTGTTGACAGTTGTCGATGTCATGACGCAGCTGATAAAATGCGAGACACGTTTCCGAG
Organism: Gynandropsis gynandra; assembly: GCA_036759665.1. NCBI lineage: Eukaryota > Viridiplantae > Streptophyta > Magnoliopsida > Brassicales > Cleomaceae > Gynandropsis > Gynandropsis gynandra. Next base: position 4,699,771 of record CM071861.1, on the reverse strand, counting down.
CGACATTCGTCGTCCAATATTGTCCCACAAATCCTTGACATTACTAGTAAAAGCAAATCCGGATCGAACCAAAGGAGATATTGTATTCATAATCCACGTACTTATCATAGAATTTGCCACCTTCCAGTCCTCATAATTGGGCGAATCCATAGAAGGAATCGAGATTCCGCCATCCAAATACGCTAATTTCTTCTTTGCACTAAGTTCATTCCGAAAAATCTCAGCCCACGTGTCATAGTTTTCGTTCATCAATTCCACGGTTGAAATCACCATGTCGGGGTGATCGGCGGGGTGCAAAAAAAACGGAGACACAGTCGCGTTCTCCCGGGGGAAACCAGTCGCGGTTCCCTTGCCTGTGTCCGACGAGATTTCCATAGAAGGAGCCAGCCGCGACACCTTTTTCAAAACGTGAATCAGGTTGCGTCGTCATGATCGGGTTTCAAAATATTTGGCCGTCACAAATGCTCTAAAACCATGACAATGTTGTGAAATACCTATGTTGGTGTTCCATTGAATGTGAAGAGAACTTATATAGGAGTTTCAATTGAAACTAACTTGCTGAAATATAGGATCCAAGGACTAAAATATAGAAAGAAGTTGCTGAAATATAGGATCCAAGGGAATATATCAAAATATATCCTAATAATCCAAATCTCCATCTTAAGAATAAGACAAATAGAAGTTTTGTTGCTCTTTTGAAGAGATTATTGATTCTGACATTTAGACGATGTTGAACTAAACAAAGGCTAAGGGTCCTTGAGTTTATAAAGTTGTAAGTTACACGTTGATTAATGGATACAACTTGAGGAACAAAAGCAAAGAATAATTGATAGGACTAGAGGGAGCACTTAAGGCAAGTTTTCAACCACAAAGGGTTAGACATTACGCAGATTCTAGTAAACCTAATGCCTTCAAAATGATCCAGAGAGAAAACACAGAAAAATTGGGTAATGTGTGCAATAGGAACAACCACAATGTGAATAAATGCTACTATAAGAACAAGAGTCCTAATGTTGATTAGATCACGCAACAAAAACCTAAAGGACCATGTTTTGTGTATGATGAATTGGGACATCAAGGAACGTGATGCAGAAATAGAAAGTTTAAACTAACACAAGGACATGCAAATCAAATACAAGAAGGTGAAATAGACTACAAAGAGCTAGTGTTCACAACAAACCAAAAAAAGAACAAGGATTAGATACTGACACTTGGTTGTTATGTAGTGGTGCATCAAATCATATGATACAAAACGAGAAGCATTTCACTTATCTGGACAATAATGTTCGAGTCCCAATCATATGGGGAGGTTTTGATGACTATAGGAAAAGGAAATATCTCTGCCAAGACAAAACAAGGAAAGAAAACAGTTAGAGATGTCTACTTGGTCCCTAAACTAAGGGAAAACTTGTTGGGCATTGTAAAAATGACAAGGAATGGTTATCAAGTTATGGTTCCAAGGAACAAATGATTGTGAATTAGACGCACAGTTATGATTGATATCCCTTTGATGGCAAAGATTTATCCATTTAATGGGATTCATGTGGAATATATCAACAGAACGTGTTGGTACAATGTGTATACAAAGTTGATACAATGATGATGATGATGATGATGATGATGATGATGATGATGATGATGATAATAATAATAATAATAATAATAATAATAATAATATCATTATTTTCAATTATTAATATGAGTGGATGCAAACAAAATTTGGTACAACGTGTGTACAAATAACATTTGGTACAACGTGTGTACAAAAAAAATTGGTACAACGTGGATACAAACAACATTTGGTACAATGTGTGGAAAAAAAATAGTACAACGCGTGTACAAAATTTGGTACAGTGTGTTTACAAACAAAATTGGTACAACGTGTGTACAAAATTTAGTACAACCTAAATAGTAATAATAATAATAATAATAATAATAATAATAATAGTAATAATAATATGAACACTTTTATATAACACAATACACCTTATTATACAACATAAATTACTAATATTAATTATAATAACTATAATAATGATTAATATTAATAAAATCAAATATAAAAACTAATATTATAACATTCTACTGTCGGTGTTGTTATTATTATTATTGTTGTTACTATTATTATTATTATTTGATACAACGTGTTTGTACAATATGTGTATGAATGTGTATAAAATGTGAGAATATTAATAAATAGTAAAAATAATAATAATAAAAATAATATGTGAATCAATCAAAATATTTTATTATCGACCAATGAAATCGCAAGAAAATTTAAAAAAATGAGAAATATTTTGGAGTTTACATTATTATCGTAAAAGAGGATGCTAGTTGTGATAAAAATTTAATAAAAAATCATGTCAGAAAAAGTTAAAGCTTATTGAAATTATTTCAGAATGAATCCAGATAGAAAAGAAGCTAGGGGCAAGTGATTGATAATAATCTCAATTGTGTTGAGGAGAAGAGAAACAAATGGACATGGGCCAAACTTGGAGACAACCCAAACCGAAGAAAGAAAATGACACAGTCCAAACCAAAGAAAAAAAATGAGACAACCAAGTCCATAAAGTCCAAGGAAGAAAGTCACCTACAACAATTAAACAAAACAAAGAAGACATTAGGTAGCGACTAAAAAAATTAGTAGACATTATGGTAAGTTCAAGAGGCTTATTTAACAATAACCAGAAGTTCTATTGGTAGTAGTTTGTGGGATTGAAAATAACATTTTAAATGTAATGTTTTGTAATTATTATATATATATATATAAGTGAATGAAGGTGGAGAAAATCACCTTTGGAAAAATTCAAAACTTTTATCTCCAAAAGTTTAACATATTTTGCCTTCATTCACGAACCATACGAGACACGTATATTTACAGAAGTTCTTTTTCTTTTCCTATTTTTCATAAACAAAGAGTCAAAAAAGATCATGAGTTTTTAAAATTAATGCTCATGAACTACTACACCAACACATCATAATTTCTCAGAATTTGCAAATTATCGACGATGAACATTGTGTCTCTTCATCTTCAGGATCTCTTCCAACCATCAATCTTCTATGTCTACATCAAATAACCTAGTTTGTTGAATGAGAAGATATTTCGCACGTTGTTTAAGGACAATGGATTATTATAGACTCATCGAGATACTTTATTGGTTTGAATGCAAGAGGCAACGAATGGTAATTTAAATTGAATGGAACTTATCGGATAGGAAAGAATTAGTGTTTATAATAATGGAATGGAATCTCCTCTTTAATCATATATATAAAAGGGAGGAGTTTTCTCTCGTCTGGTGCTGCCACGTGATGCGTATCAGAGTTAAATATAACCTAATCTACCCGCAAGTGCACGGCACATGTGTAGTATTTTAGGTGTCGATCCCACAGAGACTACGCAACACTACTTAAACCCGAACTACGAATCAAACTTGCTAACGAAGGAAGGTGAATGAGAAATGAAATACTGAAAGTAACTAAACTACTTGGGTTCTAACGATGAGATAAACGTCCTAGGAAACCGGTTTCACCACAAGACTACCGAAACCAACGATCAACCTATCTATCATGCAATCCCAGTTAAAGCTATCTAAGGCGGACGATCCTAACATGATATCTACCCTCTCTCAAGGCATAGACACGTGATCTAGACAAGCTGCCCCCTACTTTCGTGGCTGACACCATGAACTAAACCCATAAACTCTGTGATTCGCCCGTTCACCCTCAACCGTTGCTACCCTACTTTCGTGGCCTAACCTCGGTTGTTCTAAACCTGACCTTCCAAGTCTAGAATTCTCCTTTCGGTCCTTCTCCTAATCTCTAACACATGCATCTACGTGGCCTTTGTAAACACAAGTAAATTAAAGCACTCAGATAAAGAATAGATGAACTAAAACGGGAAGATGCATTCAAAATAGATCAAAAGAGGTCTCGGGATAGCCAAGGGCTAATCCCTTCTCCTAGAACAAACAAACTACTCGCTCATGCGTCTGTAAAGAAACATAAACATAGTAGAAAGTCTAAGGAACATAAAAACCAAACAAAACCGAAGTGGTGCTGCTTGATCTCCAACGCTCCTCGCTTATCTCTTCGCAAGAATCTCCTCTATCTTCGCTGAATTCTTCTCCTCTGTATGCTTGCTGTAACGGCGTCTTTTTGCCTCCTTTTAAGCCTCCTAAGTCAGTCCAATTGTTGCCTAAATTGCCCCACGAGTTCCCTTATGTTTTAAGTTAAGTTTACTTAAGTTTTGAGCAGTTACGGGCCGCCTCCCGCTCGGGTAGTGAGTGTGCCCGCTCGGGTGCGGCTAGGGCAACTCGTGCAGATTGTGTGGGCTGGAATGATGCCCGATCGAGCATGGCATGTGTGCCCGCTCGGGCACAAGGCAAAATGGTCCTAAGCTTCTCCATGCTCAATCTCGTCCCGTTTGTCCCGTGATGATCCCCCAAGTTGCTCCTTAGCTCCGTGCATGTTCCTTTAGCTCCAAAATAGTCCAAATACGCGTAAAAACCTGTAAGAACATGACAAGCACGAAAGCAAGTAAAACGGATACGGAATCATACGTAAAACATCACATATGTATCAAAAACGTCTCCTAAATCGTGCAAGAAATACGTATGAAAACGAGATGATCACCACGTCAGCGGTAGGAGGAAAAATTCCCCTTAACCTTTCTCTCATACCACTTTGGGTTTTTTCGAATTCATCCCCCTTTTGCTGCCTAACTCTTCCTCTTCATCTCTCTCCTAGTTAATGCCCAAATTCATCCCCTCTTGCGGTTGACTTCCTTCGCTTCTAGATTCGTTGTACTTGTGCCCCACCCTCCTCCTTAAATCAACCCTTCAACCATTTTTTTTTGCGTCTGCTCGTGGAGAAGATGGCGATGGACGCACGTCTGCTGATAGAGAGGAAGCCGATAGCTGTACGGTTTGCTCATGGAAAACAAGTTTGGGATCAATAAAAAAAATCTAATCGGTGTGAAAGAAAGGCTAAGGTATCCTCGGTTGAGACGAGATGTATTTAAGGAAAAAATGTTGGTGTACCCATCTGTGGATTTGAAGTAGAAAGTGGCATCAAACCTCGACGAGTACCACAGACCGCACCGGAGATTCGCCACGAGGAGAATTTCCGGCCAAAGCAGAGATATCTCACTGACGAAGATCGAGTCCTCGTAGATAGATCAGAGAGAGTTGTAGAGACTGCTAATCTCTACGCTTCATGCTCCTCGCTGCTCTATATTTGAAAAGGAAAGGTTCGAGGCTTACCTTAAAAAAATAGTGCGCCAAAGCCTTGGTAATTTTCTGACCATATCTGATTATACATTAGGTCTCGAAGTTGACTTTGCTACCCTTTTATCAGTAATTAATTTTAGCAATTGCGTAGTACCAAATTCCACTTGAGGCATTGAACAGACAATGACTAACATTATTCATATGGGGATGTGCGGTGTATTTAGCATCTTTCCAACTTGTGGACACCTTTTGCCAATTGCTTTAAAATTGCTAGGATCAGAAAGATCATTTCAAGCTCTTGAAGGTATTATTTTGCATAAGATTCTATCTGATGAATAAAACATGTTTCGAATAAAAAATTCTTTATATTTACACTTCAACTTTACCATGTCACTAAGTATTTCTATGCAATTTCATGCATTTACGACCTTGTCGCAATGTAATCCCTACACTTATGTTTTGTAATTGATTCTAAGTGTGCAATGTTGGTATAGGGGTTGCAATGGAACTTGAAGATTCATTGTACCAATTGTTGAAAGAAGTTAGCATAGGCACAGATCCTTATAAAGTTTTCCAAGGCGCTAAATGGGCTCTTCTGATTGGGGCTAAACCTCGAGGGCCAGGAATGGAATGAGCTGACTTATTGGACATAAATGAAAAAATATATGATGAACATGATCTTGATAAAAAAAACCTTCTGCATAAAAAAATCTAATACGTATCTTATTTCAAATCTAATATGGCTCATGAATCTAAATATAAACTCGCACTTCACAGGGCAAAGCTCTTAATGTTGTTGCCCCTTGTAACGTTAAGGTGATAGTAGTGGGAAACCCTTGCAACACAAAGTAAGAACCATTTATTGATTACTTTTGAAAACATTATATTCTTCTTATTTCATTTTAATATATCTATTTATGTTCAGTGCATTGAATTTGTATGAAAAATGCTCCAAATATGCCCCCGAAGAATTTTCACGCCTTGACGAGATTGGATGAATATCGAGCAAAATGCTAGATAGAAAACATTCCATATGCTACTCATATCAAAATCAAATTAAGTTCACATTTTCCTCAGCATATTGACTACTGACTACAGATTCTGTTCGACAGCTTGCCCTTAAAACCGATTTCTTCTACGACAAAGTGTCAAATATGACCATTTGAGGAAATTATTCAACAACTCAGGTTTGCCAGGTTATTGTGTTAAAGTAATTTGTTATTACAGGTTGTGTGTTGTTTCTCTGATTAACGAGATAAACCAAGTGTCGGACTTCTTAAATGCTAGAATTAACGGGTTTCTGGTCAAGGAAGTTATCAGAGATCACAATTGGTTAGAAGAAGAATTCACTAAAATGGTTCAAAAGGTTAATACTGTTTGAAATTATATTTCTAGACCAATATTAGACAACATATCTTTCTGCTGAGCAACTTCTGCATTTTGTCTTGTCCTTTTTGTTGCCACAGAGAGATGGTGTATTAATACAGAAATGGGATAGATCTTCTTTAGCTTCAATTGTTGTTCCTATTGCTGACGCCATGAAGTCCCTTATAATTCGTCTAGGGTAAGTCTTGTCTTAATTTGGATCCAAAACAAAACAATATTCAACTATGATGAATTGAAAAAGAAAGTTGTGTTTCTTTACAAAGAGCAATAATAATTCAAACTTTATCTAAATTGAAGTCTTCTAAATCGAAGTTTGAATCGAAGTTTGAGTAAAAATTTTTGTATTTATTGGCTCAATGAATTTAATGGACAGAAATGAACTATGCACTCAAGACTATCGGTTAGTACGGTTTAGTGACCAAATATATATCATTGAAAATGACAAGACCAGTTCAACGCAACTATGCAAATATATTTGATAACGTTAATTACCGAGCATTCATGTGGTTTTTGGTTTTCTATTTACACAGGTATACACAAATGTAAATATCTTTATCTCAATTATCTTCCACGAAGTATGGGTTTGATTCTTCTGATTTATAATATGTACTCTCAACACCCAATTTCATTTCTAGGGCAATGGTGATTATGAACTTGTCAAGGATGTAATATTCGACGACTACCTTCGTAAACAGATTGCCATGGTAAATGGTTGATTTTTCTTTGTTTTTGGTATCAAAAGATTCTTTATCTCAATATATTTTTTGTTGTTTTTCAATATTTCCATTGTATTTAGTTATCCTTGAATTTGTTTTTGTGTTTCATCATGAGAATCATTGCAAGTTAACCTGTGTTGTTCGTACTTATCCGATATTTAATGGAAGTACGACTAACATCGCAAAATTATAGATGGAAGATGAATTATTAGCAGCGAAGAGATCCGTGGCACACCTCACTGGCGATGTAAGTGAATTTTAGGGTAAAACTACTTCCAATGAATTTTGGCTTACTTTGACAACCATATTCTGCGAAAATATATGCTTCCTTGCGCATTGCCTTTCAGGGAAACTAACTTCAATTTATTTCTTTCATTCAGGGTATCGCCTATTGTGATCTTGGACACGTCGACACAATGCTTCCTGGTGAAATGTACGATGATCACTCAGAATAAGGACACAAACTTAACCTTATTCCTTGAAAATTTTTATTTACATTTGTGTGCCATATTATGTATTTGAATGACAAGCCCTTAAAACTAGGAGAATTATAGGGGACGATTAAACGTTGCATTTATGTAGATGTTTGGTTGTATTTTCGTTGGCTATTGTGAGTTGACTGGTAGAATCGTTGCGTTTGTGTTAGTAATTAGTGGTTTCTATTGAGGATTGGTGATATTTTGTATTTTATGTGATTGGTTGTAATGTTGTATTTATCGCTATTGTGAGTTGGAGTGGTTTGCATAAGTTAGAGTTAAAGGTAATTATTCCAGCATTGTGAGTATCGTCAGTGTTTAAAATATCTTCTAAAGGTTCAACAATACGCATCCTTGTCGTTTATCATGATGCCCTTTATCTTCTTCTTTTGCTAATTTGGTTGTATTTATCTTTGTCGTGAATCATTATTGTATTTGTTGTTGCTGTGTTCGATTCATTGTGTTGATTTGTATTTGATTATGCTTCAGGGGCTCTCTCGCAAGGCAACGATAGACTTTAGCCGCGTTTAATTGAAAGCATAGTTCTCACACTAGTTTCCTATGCAAATTACTGTATTCATGTGGCTGTGACATTTGAAGCCTTCAAGATTTAGACGATTATCCTAAAATGCTTACCGGTGGAAGAGACAAGAAACGATAGATTACCGACATCAAACTGAAGTGACGACGAAGAATACGGTAAGAAAATCAGCAAAATATAAGAGGCATGGTGGACCATAAACGATATTCGACGCAATGAACTTTGGATAGGAACAACCTATGCTTTCAGAATAGATATGCCTTTGCGGTAGGTAGATCCATTGGTTGTGTTAGATTAGTCATCAGCCACATATTTGAATTTACCGGTTAATAGTTACGTAAGTGTGTTAAACACAACAATTTAAGAATTCGTATATAGAAAATCATCAAATATTGTTTTTCTAAATCACGTTTTTCTTAAAAAAAGGACATAATACGCACAAACCCTATTGTTTTGACAACACAAATAAATACAATGCCAATGGATAAATAAAGTATATCAAAATACTATATCGTAACAAAAAATTTCCTCTAATCTTTAATTCAACAAATGTAAATGTATATCTATTCCTCAATTCGATCTACAATGTTTTCACTAAAAAATAGAAATATATTCGTCCTTTTGGTTTTACATTAATTGGTCCAAAATTTGTTTAGCATTTAATTAATACAAATAGGTTTGATATTATTTATTATTCCAAAAAAAAATAATTTCTCTTCGTTATAAAAAAACAAATTTAATCATTTAAATTTAAAAATTTTCAAGAATTAGAAAAAAAAATAAACTGTTTAAACAACCATTTAGATTAAAAAATCAATTTAGATTACAAATTTAAAAAAATTTATAAAAACATTGAATTTTTTACTTTAGTCCAATTTATTATTTAATTATTTTCTTTTCTTTCCTTATAGTCATAATGGATATTGGAGACTGATATTTTAGACACATACATCAAATTCACATCTTTGATATTTGAGACACATACATTAGATCACACCTCCATGTCCATATTCCATATTTCATTTGCATTTAGCGAACTTGAAAACGCTCACCATCCTGTTCGTTTTATAATTCGATATTAATATTGAAACGATACCTTTTTGTTAGGTATCGAATAAAATTTGTAAGGCGATTGTTTCCATTCAAGACAATCCGATACTCGCCTGATATTTATCAAGCCTAGGCCTAAGTTCTTAAAGTTATGTAGTTCGAAGGTTGTTGTGTCAACAGTTGTAGGTTACGTTATGGTTATTTTCCGAAGGTTCTTGAGTTGATGGTTGTTGGTTGTCGTTCAAAGATTTATGTAGTTATGTAGTCGATGGTTTAGATTATGGTTATAGATGTTCAAAACAAAACATTAAATTTTGAACATGTGCTTTTTCTAAACAAAAGAAAAAACGACAATCATTCAACAATAGGTATATAATTGTCGTTTTGATCCTGTTTGGTCGGATGCATGTATCTGTTATTACAAAAAAAGTTATGTAGGGTTGTCTGTACACGACTAAAAACCAAATGTGTTTTTTTTATGTAGGCAGTGAACTAGTCATATCGTAGTGAACTGAAACCAAATGATGGTGATTCCTTTTTCCGGTCTTTTATAGTAATGGTAGCGATAGTTACAGTTACGATGTAGAAATATCATCAGCTACCACATTGCTAAGGAATCGCATTGCTCCAATGAATAGGATATACGCGAATTTAGTATGGTCAAGTGATCCTAAGATAGCTAAATGTTAATTCATAAGCCAGCCAATCATTGGAGTATGCAAAATGCAAAACTATGTGATCTTATTTTATATACATACTATCTTAGAGTTGTAGTAGTTAAGATGTCAACTTTGATATAAAAACAGCGACGGCAACGATGTGAACTGTTTTTATGGGCAAAACAAAGATTTTTTTGGAGGGACATGATTTTACGGTAGATGGAAGATGACGCGATCCCGACTGAATCGACGCTCTAGACTTGGTTAGTGGGGGATATGCCTTGCTGCAACGAGTGCACAAGGGTGTGTGGAACGAATGGTCGCACGAGAGTTGCGGAAAGGCTCTCGATTTACCGGGTTCGTCTTCGATGGATATGACGCACCACGAAGGACGAACCGCTCGAAGGATATGACGCACCAACGAGTAGGAGGTTGGATATTACGCACCAACAACCAAAGGAATTCACAAAGGAATTCAAGAATGATCAAAGGATCAATTCAAAGATAATTTCAAAGTTGATAAAAAGTTGGATGTTCATACAAGGGGGTGGCCGGCCATATTTAGGCAAAAACAAGAAAATTCAAATGTTGAAGTTCATTTAATGCTCCTCTTCATGCAAGTGCCTCCTTTATTGCCTTGAAGTCTTCAAACAAGAAGATAAGGTTGTCTTGCTGGCCGTGCACCTTGAGTTGCGTCCCGCCTCGTATCACGCGTCCGATCAATGATTAGGTAACGGGAAAATAAGTATCTCGCGGCCTCGTTAAAAACCCGTCGCCGGAAAACCCGGTGGGACAAAACCGACGAGGGGAAAAGAGTACACGCGGGATACTTAACCTAATTATTGGTCGTAGCGGAACGAGCTTCGGCTTTGACGACGTTCTTGAATGTTGTGACATCGCGTGAACTATCATACTCCTCGTGGGCGTGGACGGTCGTGAGAATCCCGATGATAGCTTCCTTGAGCCTCGCAGCCTTGGCTCGGGTCATGGGACCAGCGGATATGATCATAGCATCCTCTTCTAGAGCTCGGGCTCGGGTCACGGGACCGACGTATTTTGACCTTAAGGCGTCTCGCGTCGCGCTGGAGTTGGTCGCGTCTCGGGCCGCGGGTTTGGCGTCTCGGGCCGCGGAGTCAGCGTCTCGGGTCGCATGCTCGGCGTCTCGGGTCGCGGTCTCGGCGTCTCGGGTCGCGGCTTCTCGGCTTTCATCCTCGGCGTCTCGGGTCGCGGCTTCTCGGCTTTCATCCTCGGCGTCTCGGGTCGCGGCGTCTCGGGTCGCAGAGAATTCTTCTTCTTCCTTTCCACGGGTCGCGTCCTCCTCATTGTTGATGGTCGCGTCTTCGGCGTCCTCCGGGATCATATCAACTTGAAACCTGGTCGGGCTGGCATGCCCGAGCGGGCACACCTTGACCCCAAGTCGGGCTAACTCTCGGCGAAATTCTGGTCCAATTTGCAGCCCGATCAGGTGCACAAACACAGCCCGAGCGGGCACACTTCATGCCGGAGCATGTACACTATCAAATGTTGTTTCCGCTCCTTTCACTCGATGCTTGAGTGTTTGATTTGCTTCCATGGCCTTTCACTAGTTGTACCTTGTCATTCAATCACGTTTTTGGGGTTGAATCACCGTAAACTCTCATGTTTTGTTTCATGTCTTCGTTTCCTATACAAAACACGAAATGTAGATGAAGTCCTCGAATAAACTCGATAAATCGGTGAAATCTATGAAATCTAATCAAAACTAAACCTAAGAATAATGTAAATACTACGACGAATTACGTGTTATCAAACTCCCCTAGACTTAACCTTTGCTCGTCCTCGAGCAAATCTAGAGTCGAGTATAAGAAGAGCTAAACAAGAATGGACACTAGCACAAATACCTCAAAGGATTAGCCATCATGCAAAACAACGCGTCACATGAACGCAAGTCTAAGCGTACCTAGTTCAGACTTCTATCAACAGAAATTCACGAGCCATGCAATCCTACCAATGACTTAAGTTTATTTCATTCCCCTAGACAACGTCCAAGCGATCTCCATACCAATTCTCCTAAGCTTGAGATATCATTAAACTCGTATTCTCGTTCTTATTCTCTTTTTTTTTTCTTTTCTTTTTTTTCTCATTTTTTTAATAGATCCACGCTTCGTTCCTAGGACGTCGAAGTCGAAGATGGATGGCTTTCTACTTAGACCCAGGTTGCCTATGGCACACTCATAAGGTCTTGTAACCTTAGCGGAGTGAAGAGATGCGTCATTGAAGAACATTTTTCTCTTTTTATATTTTACCAAAGAATACGCATCACTCTAACCCTTAGGACGTAGAATAGCGCCTCAACCCACCACTTAGATCCGAACCATCGATCTCGATGTACTCATGTCAATGAAAACCTGAAATAGTTAAAAACTTATCCAAGAAGAAAAAATTGACAGCGGAGTATAAGCGTGTGGAATCTAATGATCTATGAATGGTAAAATCTATCAAACAAGCAACGATCAACCGGTATACATGGAGATATGGATACTTGGTACTGAAACCTA
>CM071861.1:4672482-4685432 GCA_036759665.1 Gynandropsis gynandra | reverse complement strand
CCGCGGCGTCTCGGGTCGCGGCGGCGCGGGTCGCGGCTTCACGGATTTCTTCCTCGGCGTCTCGGGTCGCGGCGTCTCGGGTCGCAGAGAATTCTTCTTCTTCCTTTCCACGGGTCGCGTCCTCCTCATTGTTGATGGTCGCGTCCTCGGCGTCCTCCGGGATCATATCAGAAGAGGTTGTGGTTTGATTTTTAATTGACATTTTCATCGGCATATGAGTCACAAGGCTTCGTTACGCTTATTGTTGAAAATTGTAACACTCATTTTCTTTATATGACCTTAAAATGTTTATGTTTTGTTACACAAAAAGTTATCTGTGACTGGGATCTAATGCCTTTTTTTCCATTATCTCAATTTATTTCGAGTTTCCAAGTACTTAGATTGTTATATGCTTTGGATTGCAAGAATATTTGGTAAAGAGTGCTAAGTATTTGATTCGTTGGCATGAACTGCATTTAGGTAGATGTGATACGAGAACAATGAGTTGCTTTGTTTCCTTGATATTGAATTTAGGTAGATGGTTGCAAATAACCAATAATATTATATATTACATCACAATTTTAAATAAGATCGGTTGCATTTTGCTTACAATCGCCTTCTATTTACCTCTCACTCATCTTATTATGTATTTCTTATTTTACATGATTTAGATCCAAGCTTGAGATGCATGATACGCATGCACAACGTACCATATCATTGATCTATTACATCGCACACTAAGGAACAACGCCTTTTAGGATGTTTTTTAAGAATTTAGAAGAGACCAAACACGTTCATTGGCAATCGTATGCTTGGTCTTGGTTTTTTATTCCTCAGTGAAACAATAAATTTTGTTAATTTATTTGCGTATTCGATTATATCAATATCTTTCATCATCATCATCATCATCATCATCATGTATATGATATATTGCAGGGAACTACTATTGAAGGACATATATCTCTTGGCGGTGTTTCAAAATACAACAATACATATGGGAAGGAGATATATTAATGTTAAAAAGTTTGACAATACTCCTGAATGTTGGTAACTACAAGTTAACTAACAATACTATGCATATATCTTTTAGAGAGGATAGAATTGTTGAGAAAGTGACATGCACGATTCATACACTTCCGATATACAAATTCAAGATGCATTCATACAGACAATTGGTTGGATTGGTTGGCCACAGAGAAGTTTTATCGGGTAAATACGTCTGCAATAAATCAAATATACTACTTCTTTACTACTAAACACAACTAATGAAAGTTTAAACTTGTAGAAGTTGTTGGACTCCTCATTGCTATGCAAGGATCAAATTTGTGCCAAGATCCGATTGTTATTGGATAGGTAAGTTTTATATTATTACATCATTAATTGTTATTTCTTCTATTAACCAATTTACTGACTACACTTCAACATTTCAAAACAGAAAACATTTCGTAAAAACAATCATGTTTGACGAACTTGCTTAATTTTCGTTCAATTAGTGCTCAAATGACCGTCAAAGTAACTGTCATAATCGTTACATGCATTACTCCCATTATGATCAAAGATAATAAAACCACTAGATTACATGTATTTTTATATATTTTTTCAATGTTATTCGTACTTACTCTTTCTAAATATATCGAATAGATGTTTTAATGTTACGCCCGTCCTGCTCCACCCACATCTATATAGATCCACAGCTAATGTCAATCACAAAATTCAAGCATAGGTAAGTTTTTTAAAATATCCAAATCTTGTCCGTAACAAGAAATTCTAAATCATGTTATTGATTAAATTTAATGCTCAATATTTATGCATGTATGGATAAGAAGAATAATCATTAAAACACTACGGCTCAAATCATGCAATCATTTTTTCCCTCATTTATAGTCAACAATTTTAAATACATCATAAACCCAATGCACTATTAGTTTTCACTGCAACTTATAAATCTATAGATCAAATTTATATATTAAAACTTTTATTTTCTATATTTATATTGACCCGTATGCATTACAAATTTAATGACAATGTTCAATTTAATAAATTTTATACAAAACGTAAGATAATCATATTTTAATGATCACAAATCCGTACATATCACTGATATCACATAGTTTTGTTAATTAAGTGAATATAAAACGAATTTAAACAACTTTTGTGGTATTCTTTCGTTTACAGTTCTAAGAGCAACAATCATTTATTACTATAAAATGATTTAAATTCACTAATCTAACATATTAATATGTATTTGATGGAAATAAAGAACATGTTAATATGTATTTATATCAATATGTATTAATGGGAGATGTATTGATGTGGTAATGAATGTATAACTGAATGCGATCAATCAAATGGAATGAATGGACCAGTTGATTAAACCGCTTACTTTTACTTAGAAAATGATCATACCAAATTAAACCAATCCTATAACGATATCGATTAAATATTAAATTTTAATAAAATTGATCAACCGATTAATCATTATTATAACTTCAATACTATGGAATCATTGAAATAAAAAATGATAATACCAAATTAATATAATGATACCAAATAAAATCGAAATAAAATTAAAAATCGATAATAATTTTAACTTCAAAATTGAATAATCTATTACCTATATGAGATGACTATCACATAGTCAACGTTGAGAAGGTAATACCAAAATTCGGTAAAATTTTAAATTAATGTATTAAAAGTTTTCTCATTTTTTAATTTAGAGGCACGGGAGCTAATCATAGATATTCAAACTAAAGTGTTGACAATATATAGAGATTCAAATTAATGTATTAATAATATAATAATCATGATCTAGTTGGACACGTTTATTAATCATTATTTTTATAGTTCCGTGGACTTTGACTTCTTATTTTGATTTTGAAAACGATAATGAACACAATTCTAAGTGTTTGTCTTAACCATAATTTATCATAAATGACAAGGAAAAAAAGAGAAGAAGCCATGTTCCTAAAGCTCTTCTTTGTATTCTTCGTCTTCCTCTCTCAAACCGTAAAATCATCATCCCAAGATCTCAACTTCACCTACAACGGCTTCCGTCAAGCCAAAACCGTAAACTTAAAGGGACTTGCTTCCATCACACGTAACGGCCTCTTGAAGCTTACCAACTTCACCACTCAAAGCACCGGTCACGCCTTCTACACCGAGCCGGTCCGGTTCAAGACCTATCCAAACGCCAACGTTTCCTCCTTCTCCACCACCTTCGTTTTCGCCATCGTCTCTGGATACCCAACTTATGGCGGCCACGGCCTGGCCTTTGTCGTCGTCCCCACGAACACCCCTCTCTCAGGTCGTCCAGGCCAATTCCTCGGCCTTTTTAACGACCGAAACAATGGTAACTACACCAATCATGTCTTTGGTGTCGAGCTCGATACAATCCTGAGCAACGAATTCGGAGATATCAACGACAACCATGTCGGTATTGATATCAACAGTTTGAGGTCTGAGATAGCTGAACCGGCTGGTTATTGGGATGATACTGGGCGGTTCATGAATCTGAGTTTGATTAGTCGTAAACGGATGCAAGTTTGGATTGATTACAACAGTTTTACCAATCAAATCGATGTCACAATGGCACCGTTTAAGGTCGACAAACCGAAGAAACCGCTTTTGTCGTTGGTAAGAAATCTCTCTCCGGTTTTTTCAGACACGATGTATATTGGTTTCTCGTCTTCAACGGATAACGTTCCCTCTGAACATTATGTTCTCGGATGGAGCTTCCAACTGAACAGAGAAGCGCCGGTATTGGTATTGTCCAAGCTTCCTAAGCTTCCTCGTTCAGGACCGAGTAAAGTTATCGAGTTTGTGAAGATTGGGGTCCCATTGATTGGCCTTTTCATGATATTCTCTTCGATCTTTCTCGCGATCTTCGTATTAAGAAGGAAGAGGAAGTTCGCGGAGGAGCTCGAGGACTGGGAAACAGAGTTTGGAAGAAACAGGTTCAGGTTCAAGGACTTGTACTATGCGACAAAGGGGTTCAAAAACAAAGAGCTTCTTGGTGTGGGTGGGTTTGGAAGGGTTTACAGAGGAATTATGCCAACAACGAAGCGGGAGATCGCTGTGAAGAGAGTTTCGCACGATTCTAGACAAGGGATAAAAGAGTTTGTGGCAGAGATCGTAAGTGTGGGTCGAATGAGTCATCGGAACTTAGTCCCACTCTTAGGATATTGTCGTCGAAAAGACGAACTTCTTCTGGTTTATGATTATATGCCCAATGGAAGCTTAGACAAATACTTGCACAATAATCCAAAGGTAACACTTGGATGGAAACAGAGGTTTAATGTCATAAGTGGCGTCGCTTCGGGTTTGTTTTACCTCCATGAAGGATGGGAACAAGTTGTAGTTCACCGCGATGTTAAAGCTAGCAATGTTCTACTAGACGCAGAGCTAAATGCAAGATTAGGCGATTTCGGGTTAGCCCGTTTGTACAATCATGGATCGGATCCTCAGACAACCTGTGCTGCTGGAACATTCGGCTATTTGGCTCCAGAACACATACGAACTGGAAAGGCTACCACAGCCACAGATGTCTATGCTTTCGGAGTGTTTCTTCTAGAAGTGTCTTGCGGTAGACGACCTATTCAGATTCAGAGTAAAACTGAAGAGACATTTTTGTTAGTGGATTGGGTTCTAGGGTTCTGGCAGCGCGGAAATTTACTGGATGCAAAAGATCCGAACTTGGGATCAGATTACAACCCCACAGAAGTTGAACTGGTTCTGAAGCTCGGATTGTCATGTTCTCAACCCGATCCTCAAGCTAGACCAAGTATGAGAGATGTTTTGTATTATCTGCGAAGGGAAGCAACTTTACCAGATTTGAAGCCTTTGAACATGTCTGAAAACGATCAGATGTTCGTTGATCATGCCAAAATTAGTAGTATCTCCATTTCTATGGGCGCGTCTTCTATCACTGATTCTGTGCTTTCCGAAGGGCGGTAAGTGCAAATTACCAAAATGTTTGGAGCTCAAATACACATGTATGTTGATAGCGATACTGTTGTTTCCTTGTCTCCGGAATCTTCCACCCCTTGTAAATAAACTTCCACTGTACAATTCGTGGCTTCAAGTTAAAAACCAGTGGCATGAAACAAAATTCCACAAAGAGCTGCGTACAATTGTCGCAATAGCTCTAACGGGCATAGTCGCAGCCAAACGCAAATACAATGATTGCGTTTTCCGACTATTCCTAACGACATTAAAACCGATTAGTGGAGTCGCAGTTGTCTGAAAACGTACCGAAACATAGATTTTAATCTAAAATTATGTTACCTTATGTTTGTATTCTGGTACATTTTTGAATAAAATTACCAAAACACTCTCGTGTCTTTCTCTTATCTCTGTTTCTATTATAATTGATATTAATCGTAAATATATATATATATATATGGATATATATATGTATTGTATATTTAAATATTTTTATAATTTTGTAATTTAATAAATTTATTTCAAATATTTGAAAATTATAATTAAAAAATATAACAAAAAAACTTAAATAAATTCTTTTCTTAATTGTTTATTTTGGTAATTTTATTCAAAACGTAATCGCAACAATTTTCTACCATTCGCTTCTAGTCGCAGTCACCCGCAAACGCAGCGATTCCACCATTCAGACAAAATGAAACAAAATGTCATCAATCACTAATAGATACGCCGTCAAACGCAAGTGCAAACGCTGTGTTCCCACCAGTCAAACCCTAAATCTTAATATAAAGGAAATATAAGTTTCGTAACATTAACCAGTTAGGGATTCCCATTACAGATTTCGATTTGATATATTTGTTCAAATTATTGGATTTTAATAAACAATAATCATATCATAATAAAATTTAAACTAATTGTGTTATATTTGATTAGTTGATAAACAATACTTAAAAGTAAAAGGCATAAGCTAAGAATTCAAGGAAAGACAATGAAATTGGAAAGAGAAGTTCATCGAAAATTGAATATTACATGGTTTTTCAGGTTTGATGGAGATTCACTATAAGGCAGGTGCAAGAACTTTCACGTTATAAAAAAAAGACATTGATATTCTCGGTAAAAGACTTTTCTCTCTTATTGATTCCAATAGTGTTATATATAGGGCTGGGCAAATTATCCGGAGAACCCGACCCGACCCGATACCCGTCTCGAACCCGTGCAAAAATTACTCGAACCCGCGGGTTCGGGTTCGGGTTCGGGTAATAAAATCTCATTACCCGCGGGTTCGGGTTCGGGTTCGGGTTCTGAAATAACTGAAACGGGTACCCGCGGGTACCCGAGTATATATATAGATATATATATAATTAGACATATGTATTGAGTTAATTACAGTTATGCCATTCTAATATAACCTTTTAATTAATTGTTTTTTTTTGCTTTCTTCCGCTGGACCTCCCCTGTATCAGTCTGTCATCCTCTCCTCATTGTCCTCCTCTCGTCTCCCTCACTCTCTCACTGTCCTCCTCTCGGTTCCCTCTCTCGCACAACTCCGTCGTTTTTCGTCGCCCTAGAACCTCCGTCGTTTCCCGTCGCCCTAGAACCTCCGCCGTTTCCCGTCGCCCTAGAAACCCTCCGCCTTTCCCGTCGCCCTAGAACCTCCGCCGCCGTCTCCCATCGCAGCTCTCTTCGTTTCCCGACCGACCTCCCTCTCTCTTTGTTTCCCCTCGACCTCCCTCTCTCTTCGTTTCCCGTCGCACGATATCTGCAACTCGACGCCGGGTGTTTCTCTCTCTTCGCTCGCCTCCATCACCGCCGGTAAGCGCCCCTGTTTCTTTCGGTTTCATTCTTCTGTTGTCGTGTGTTGTCGACCAAAATGGCCATAAGCGGTTAATGGAAATCATCCCTGTTTCCTTCGGTTTCATTGCTTCCTCTCTTCAAATCCAGGTTAATGGAAATCATTCCTGGCCTAAAGCCAAAATTTTCCTTTAAAATATGATATAAAATTAACTTTCAATTCGGGTTCGGGTCCCCGCGGGTAC
The DNA here is from genome assembly GCA_036759665.1 of Gynandropsis gynandra. Lineage (NCBI taxonomy): Eukaryota > Viridiplantae > Streptophyta > Magnoliopsida > Brassicales > Cleomaceae > Gynandropsis > Gynandropsis gynandra. The sequence goes on along the minus strand of CM071861.1, from coordinate 4,678,479 downwards.
AAAATATGTAATAAAATGAACTTTCAATTCGGGTCCGGGTACCCGCGGATACCCGGTGCATTGGACGGGTACCCGAGCTTCGGGTACCCGCGTCCTTCGGTTTCGAGTTCGGGTAGCAATAGGTCTACCCGTCCGGGTTCGGGTTCGGGTTCGGGTACCCTCAAAAATCCGGGTACCCGACCCGTGCCCAGCCCTAGTTATATATATATATACATGTTACATGATCAGTTTGTTATGAGTAAGAGATATTCAAGGATATTCAAATTCTATAATACTGGGTATGAGATATTCAAGGGATATTCAAATTCTATATCCTTGACATGCCCCTCAAGATGGATCACCCGAGGTGATGCCTATTTTGATACAAAGCGAATGAAACGACGACCGTTGGATAGGTTATGTGAGCACATCAGCTAACTGATCAGCAAAACTAACATGGATTACCCGAAGTTCACCAGTCCCTACTTGATGAGACAAGCCAGCGGAGCTCTACAGAGGTATTTGCAACTGATTGATACTTAGCTTCTGTAGAGGACCGAGAGTGAACATGCAGTTTTTTCGATGACCAGGAGATGGCATGTTTGCCAAGGAAGACAACATAAGCTCCTGTAGACTGAAAACCAACATTATCTCCAACCCAATCCGCATCACTATAGGCATGAAGAGACAATGTATTCTTTGCCGACAGAAAATACCCATGTTGCGAGTTCCATTTAGGTACCTGAGAACATGTTTTGCAGCTTGCCAATAGTCATATGTGGGGTGATGCATGAATTGAGAGAGCTTTTTTACGACAAAGCAGATATTTGGTCGAGTGAGGGACAAATATTGGAGACCACCAATGACTTGTCAAAACTCAGTGGATCTGGAAGTGGTGTTCCTGATGAGGCAGTGAGACGAGATGTGGAGGCCATTGGAGTGTGAACAAAATTTGCCTCATGCAGATTTTGGCGAGAGAGAAAGTCTCCAATTTATTTTCGTTGAGTTAGAAGAAGCCCAGTGTTGTTACGTTTGGCTTCGATGCCAAGAAAAAAGGACAGTTCCCCAAGGTCCTTGAGTGAAAGCCTCAATGTGAGATGCATAATTTCCTGTAACAATGATGTCATCAACATAGACTAGCACAAGGAGTATGAAGGCATCAGATTTGAGTATGAAAAGAGATGTATCTGCTAGAGAATTCATGAAACCATCATTGAGTAGAAATGTCTTCAGCTCCAGGTATCAGGCACGAGGTGCCTGTTTCAGACCATAGAGGGTGATGTGGTTAATCTCAAATAATAATTTATCTGGACTAACGCTTCCGCAAGAATACGGATCGTATAGTACCAGGGTCGAACACGAGAAATCGATGCAACTCTAAAGCTAGTAAATTAAAGAATATGACGAGTAAAATCAATAAGTGGTGGGAATGCGAACAAAAATAAACTAACTAACTAACTATCGGATTAAGACTCAATGAACTAAACACCACAGGTTTCGAGAGATGCACGATGATACAACGAAGTTCTAACAAGATCATGGTTATAGATATCGTTACGTATCCGGGAAATTCAAACTCTTTCCTAGGGAATGACTCTCCCGATGTATAAACCCACTATCTAGCATGCGTATACCAATCTCCCAATTGTGTATCTCACCTACTAGATGCATTAAGATCGCTATCCTAATTCCTAAGTTCAATCAACCGACCGACCAAGGTTCTAAATCAATTGAGACTTCATATCATGGCTACGTTCCAAAATCCAACTCATCTCCCAATGCAATTAGAATTTTATAATCATTCATTCAAGTTACCAACAAGAATAAAAGCATTACGAACAACCAATCAATCCGAAACGAACAAATATTATAACCAAGCATTAAGAACAAAACTTCATTACATATCGGCAAAGCTCTCTAGCCCATGGCTATGGACCTACTCGGACATGAACTCAGCAAAAGAAACACAAAAGATAACTATATTGAACATGGATACAGAATGATATCCCTTCCTATTCTATTACCGATGTCTTCAATAGCTCCTCCGCGCTCCGGCTTCGTCGCTCCGTCCTTCGCCCTTGTGTGTGCGTGCTGCTCTCTTTCTCTCTCTCTACGTGTGCTCTCTTCTCTGATTTTCTGTCCCCCTTTTTTTCTGAAGCTCTCTCTCCTTCGTTATAGCAGCCACCTCACTTTGTTGCCTTTTCTTGAGTTTTCTAAATCTTGATTAAGTTGGCAACCTTTTTATTACTTCCTCGAGCGGAATATGACTTTATTCCTCTTCTCTAAGGGCATTTTTCTTATTGTATAAGTCCCCCACGAACTCCCCCTTGTTTTAAGTCAAATTAACTTATTTGAAGTTGCAGATGACGGCCGCGACCCGTTCGGGCAAGGAAAGTGACCCGCTCGGGTACGATGCAGACGATCGCGCAAGAACGCGATGAAAAAGGGCAGCCCGCTCGGGCTGAGATGGTGCCCGCTCGGGCTGGTTTGCTGCCCGCTCGGGCATGGTTTTCTGCCCGCTCGGGCATGGTTTTCTGCCCGCTCGGGCTGAGGCCCCGGTCGTGGTTTTTCTTGCCCGACTCGTGCAAAACTTGCTGGACAAAAACGCCGTAACATTTGTCCATTCGGGCTAGGGATGTACCCGCGCGGGTAGTGGTTTCTCCTTGCCGATTCTTGTCCCGTTTGTCCCGTGATGATCCTCGATGTTTGCACTTTGTCTTGGCACGTCCCTTAGCTCCAAAATAACTGAAAACGTGATGATAATGATGCTTAATGCTTGGTAAAATCAAATCAATGATGAAACTAACTATTAAAATAGATGAATTACTAGAACAAAATAGACGTTATCAAACTCCCCTAGACTTGAACCTTTGCTCGTCCTTGAGCAAGACTAGAAAGACGTAGGAGAGGAGTTAGACAAAAACCGGAAACTAGCACAATCAACTCGAAAAGTCAGCCACCCTACACAACAACGCGTCACACGAACATAGATCTAAGCGCACCGAATTTAGACCCCTATCTACCGAAAGCCACTAACCATGCAATCCTACACATGTCCTGAGTTCATTTCAATAACCCCTAGACAACATCCAAGCAATCTCCATACCTATTCTAATGCGCAAAATGTTCGATACCATTCTTAAGACAATTATTTTTCTTCTTTTTTCGGTTCTCTTTTTCTTCTTCTTTTTTTTTTCGGTTTCCACACATTTTTTTAAAATTTGCACTCGGTTTCTAGGACGTCGAAATTGAAGAGGACAACCTTCTACTTAGACCAAGGTTGCTAATTGGCACACTCATAAGGTCTCGTAACCTTAGCGGAGTGAAGAGGTTGCATTTTTGCTAATTTTTTTCTTTCTTTTTCTTTTCTTTCTTTTCTTTTTGATTAACTTGTGTGAATACGCATCGACTGTAACCCTTAGGATGTAGAAAAACGGCCTCAACCCACCACTTAGACCCGAACCATCAATATTGATGCACTCATGTCAATGTAGGGCTGAAAAAATTAAAGAACTTGGTCTATTGACAGTAGAGTGTAAGTGCGTGGAAATATAATGATAAAAAAAAGAATGAAAGGTATGCTCGGAGATATGAGTGCTTGGGATTCATGCACGGTCACTAACAAATCGATATATAAAGGTATGTTTCAGCAAACCTAGAACTTTGTTCCCGATTCGACAAAATTGCATAAGGTGACTAAAGTTCGAAATGTTTCGTACTAGATATCCGTCCGTCTAATCCTAAAAATACAAAACGAAGAACTCAACATCTAAATCCTAATCACAATCATGATGTTCAGAGAATACCCCCCCAGACTTGAACGGAACACCGTCCCGGTGTTCAATACCTAAGAGAAGGACTAACATGCAAAAACTCGGGGAAAAATACTATAAATAGGAACGTGTGCACCTGATGCGTGCCTGCTGTCCCGAGTTGATGCAGCTGGGCATACACGTCTTTCCTTATGTTGTGGATGATTTCGAAGTGGAAAACCTGTAACAAAAGTCACACAATCCAAAGGAGACAGTACGATACATCGGGGTTGTTGGTAAGGAGCATGCTTGTGAAAAGAATAAGAGTCAAATTCAAAAAAAAACTACAACAAAATAACTAAAGGATATGGGACTCGGGTTGCCTCCCGAGAAGCGCTTGTTTAAGGTCACGAGCCTGACCAAAACGTACTACTCGTTAGGTGGACATCCTCGACGTCGTCGTGTGCGTAGCGTCGTGCGTGCGTAGTGTGCTCGAGTGGGTATAGCACGCGAATAAGTTTGTTTCCTTGCACGATCAGTCATATCCTCGCTAAGCTTAGTCGTGTTGTTACCTATGTTGGGGGCTAGATCGTGCTGTCCAAAGAATTTATTTGAGCTATCCACAAGTCCGGTTATGAACTCCATGAAACCGGTTAGGTGTTCGTCTTTTGTTCCCTTCAATGTTTCCAGAATTTGTTGGTGCGTGAGCCCTTGCAGTGAAGGCTTCATCTTAACCTTGGGTGCCTTATCGATGTCCCAATTAGGTACTGGACGTTTGGCGTGGATGTTAGGCGTCTCGGGAGTGGTTGAAAACGCGCTACATGCTGTTTGATGCGCGATGGAATCTGCCTTGAATGTGCGGAGATTTGCGCACTGATTTAGGACGTTTTCATGTTCAAATTGATGTCCAATCGAGCTGTACTTATGTGTTTGATAATTCTGGGTTTGGGGCTCCGTCCTTGGCTGGAAATCCTGATTCCTTTGCATCACTCGTGGCTGAAAGTTTCCCGATAGTTGTTGCATGTTGGATGCACTGTCAGAATTCTTGTAGGAGAAGTTTGGGCGATTTCTCCATCCGGGATTGTACATGTTTCCCAAAGGCTGTTTGTTACTCACGTAGCTCACTTCCTCGTACCCTTGGACTTCATGATCTTCTAATTGCTTTGAATATTGTGGACGACGTGATTCGGACATAAAATTGTAAATTCCAGCGAAATGATCCTTCATCTCAGCTAAACCGGCATATAGAGCGTGTGTGTCGTTCACATGAGCTACCCTTGCTGGAGCGTTGCGATTATACTCTCCAGTGGCGTTGCTGTTCTCATCAGCCATACGATCAATCAAGTTTTCGATTTGTGGAAAAGTGAGGCTGCTCAAAGAACCTCCAGCATCGGCTATGATCAGAACCTCGTGTTATCCATGAGTCCTTGGAGAAAGTTGTGTATGAGATAGCTCTGATCCATACCGTGGTGTGGGAAAAGGCGTTGGTAGCCTTTGAAACGTTCCCACGCTTTGTATAGACTCTCAGCTGCCCCTTGAACGAACGTGTTGATTTGATTCTTGGCAAGCTGAGCTTTACTCTGAGGGAAGAATCGCATCATGAACTTTTCCTCTAGCTGCCCCCATGATCCTATAGAGTTTGCCGGTTGGGCATACAACCAGTCTTGTGCTTTATCCTTCACTGAGAATGGAAAGACAGCGAGCATGACGTCCTCATCCGAGATTCCTTCTCAGTTTCTGATGGTTTGGCAAAGCATCTTAAAATCAGTAAGATGCTGATTTGGATCCTCGATGGGTCTCCCTCTGAATGCTACGTTACCGAGCATCTGAATGAATGCTGGTTGTAACTCGACGGGGGCATCCCTTCTTACGATGCAAGTGATCATCTCGTTTTCATACGTATTTCTTGCACGATTTGAGAGACGTTTTTGATATATATGTGTTGCTTTACGTATGATTCCGTATCCGTTTTACTTGTTTTCGTGTTTTCATGTTCTTACAGGTTTTTACGCATATTTGGATCATTTTAGAGCTAAAGAAACATGCACGGAGCTAAGTAGCAACTTCGGGGATCATCACGGGACAAACGGGACGAGATTCACCATGAAGAGCCTCCACCCGGTCGGGCACAATTCATGCACGATCGGACAAAAGCTACGGCAAATTTTGTGCACAATTCATGCACGACTCGGGCAAGGGAATACCCGATCAAATGCCTTACACCCGAGCGGGTGATCATCTTGCCCGATCGGGCTCTCCACACGGA
>CM071861.1:4644573-4660855 GCA_036759665.1 Gynandropsis gynandra | reverse complement strand
GTTCTAGCCGCCGGAATCACTTGGGTGTCACCGCCGTTTCACCACCACCGGTAGAACCGCTCAGTTGCTCGAAAAACTTACTCCCTTTCTCTAAAACTCTGAAATTCCCTCATTTCATCGCGAAATCCAGGTAAAATCGTGAACTTTCTTGAGATTAGGACTAGCATGGGTTAGATCTAGGTCTAATTAGGATGATTTAGAATGATTTTGGTCGGATTAGTCGGAATTCGCGAACTGCAGATCGCGAATTCGCGATCCCACCCGATCGGGCAAGGCTAGCATTTAGAGTTGCATCGACTAACGCTTCTGCAAGAATACGGATCGTATAGTACCAGGGTCGAACATGAGAAATCGATGCAACTCTAAATGCTAGTAAACTAAAGAATATGATGAGTAAAATCAATAAGTGGTGGGAATGCGAATAAAGATAAAATAACTAACTAACTATCGGATTAAGACTCAATGAACTAAACACCACAGGTTTCGAGAGATGCACGATGATGCAACAAAGTTCTAACAAGATCATGGTTATGATATCCTTACGTATTCGGGAAATTCAAGCTCTTTTCTAGGGAATGACTCTCCCGACGCCTAAACCCACTATCTAGCATCCGTATACCAATCTCCCAATTGTGTATCTCATCTACTAGACGCATTAAGATCACTATCCTAATTCCTAAGTTCAATCAACCGACCGGCCAAGGTTCTAAATCAATTAAGACTTCATATCACGGCTACGTTCCAAAATCCAACTCATCTCCCAATGCAATTAGAATTTTATAATCATTCATTCAAGCTACCAACAAGAATAAAAGAATTACGAACAACCAATCAATCCGAAACGAACAAATATTATAACCGAGCATTAAGAACAAAACTTCATTACATATTGGCAAAGCTCTCTAACCCATGGCTATGGACCTACTCGGATATGAACTCATCAAAAGAAACACAAAAGATAACTATATTCAACATGAATAAAGAATGAGATCCCTCCCTATTCTATTACTGATGTCTTCAATAGCTCCTCTGCGTTCCAGCTTCGTCGCTCCGTCCTTCGCCCTTGTGTGTGCGTGCTGCTCTCCTTCTCTCTCTCTACGTGTGCTCTCTTCTCTGATTTTCTGTCCCCCTTTTTTTTTGAAGCTCTCTCTCCTTCGTTACAGCAGCCACCTCACTTTGTTGCCTTTTCTTGAGTTTTCCAAATCTTGATTAAGTTGGCAACCTTTCTATTACTTTCTCCAGCGAAATATGACTTTATTCCTATTCTCTAAGGGCATTTTCCTTATTGTATAAGTCCCCCACGAACTCCCCGTTGTTTTAAGTCAAATTAACTTATTTGAAGTTGCAGATGACGGCCGCGACCCGCTCGGGCAAGGAAAGTGACCCGCTCGGGTACGGCGCAGACGATCACGCAAGAACGCGATGAAAAAAGGCAGCCCGCTCGGGCTGGCTTGCTGCCTGCTCGGGCATGGTTTGCTGCCCGCTCGGGCTGAGACCCCGATCGTGGTTTTTCTTGCCCGACTCGTGCAAAACTTGCTGGAAAAAATCGCCATAGCATTTTCCCGCTCAGGCTAGGGATGTCCCCGCGCGGGGAGTGGCTTCTCCTTGCTGATTCTTGTCCCGTTTGTCCCGTGATGATCCTCGATGTTTGCACTTTGTCTTGGCACGTCCCTTAGCTCCAAAATGACTGAAAACGGGATGCTAATGATGCTTAATTTTTGGTAAAATCAAATGAATGATGAAACTAACTATGAAAATAGATGAAAATACTAGAACAAATTAGACGTTATTAGAGGGCTTTATGAAGATGACATACATAATGTGGGTGGTCCTTGTCAATGAAGCCAGGAGGTTACGACATGAATACTTCTTTGTTGAGCCATCCATCGAGCTGACGAAGAGTCCACCCGTGAGAAGAAGCAATAATAAGGACCACTCAGATTGTAGTTGATTTCACAACCGAGCTGAAAGTTTCATAGAAATCTATTCTAGGGCATTTATGAAAGCTCTTTGCAACTAGTCTGGCTTTAAATCGATCAATAGAGCCAAGAATATCATGTATAGTATCAACAAAAAGCGCATAGATTTGAAACCATCAACAGAGAGAATCGGTGACGTCCAAACATCAGAGTATAAAAGTTCTAAAGGACGATTGGATGTAACAGTAGAAGTGGAAAAATGAAATTTGTGACTTTTATTCTGGGAACATGAGTCCAAAACAACGAAGCAGACTATTGCGAAAATGGAGACTCAAACTGAGAAAGGACTCGACGCAAAATTGGTAGGGCTAGAGTCTGAAATGTGCATGCCACTCGAATAGAATGGTCTTATGACTCGAGAAAGCTGAAAACTTGGAAGAAACTGAGAGGTTGGCCATTCGTAAACACCATCTTTATGTTTTCTTTGTATTATCGACGCCCCCTTGCTGAGATCCCTCACCTGAAAATCATCAAGACAAAATGTAACATAGACTTGAATAGCTTTGCACAATTGGTGTACATAGATAATATTCTTAGTCATAGTAGGGGCACATAACACGTTAGTAAAGCGGAAGGTTCGAGTGGAAGTAGGGTAGAAGAAGGAACCAGTGTGAGATATGGCTACACCTGAGCCATCACTAACAATCACGTTGTCACCTCCTTGATAAGGACTGTGAAATGCCATTTTTTGGAGGCCAGAAGTGACGTGGTGTGATGCCCCACTATCAAGTATTCATTACCCAACATTATAAGGAGAGGTGATGGTGTGATTAGCACAAGGTTGCCATGGTCTTGGTTCTCGATTCCATTGCTGAGGGTGTCCAGACTGCAGGCCAGCATTGTTGTCTGACGCGGTGACTAGGCGAAATTGGGTGCAGTGCCGAGCACTGTGGCCAAAAATACCGCAGGCTTGGCAGCGACCTTGATATCCTTTTGAAGACTTCTGAGAGTTATTGTGGTTCCAGTTTTGGGATCCATTGTGCTTGTTGTTTGAGTGAGGACGAGATTGCACATTGTTTGCAGTGATGGGAAACGAAGGGAATTAAGAAGTAGAGTTGGCATAGACCATACGAGCTTCATGATTGATGAGTTTCTCAATTGAGATTGATGTGTCTTTGGCCTGAACCATGTCAGCATATGGTTTGAAATCTTCGGGAAGACCATCGAGAATTGCTTCAAGGATGTCTTTATGATCCAGAGGTTTCCCAAGGAGTGCTAGTTCATCAGCAGAGGAGGTAATGTTGTGAAGATACTTATTAATCGACTAAGTTCCTTTGGTGCTTCTCTTAATCTTTTCACGGAGTTGCAGAATGTGTCCTCGGGAGGCTTTGCCAAAGGTTTTGGCCAGCATGTTCCATGCATCACGAACACAGGTTGTTTTCGCCAGCATGGGCTGCAAAGACCAGAACGTGTGCCGAGTGCAGAGAACAAGAGGCGATCATGTTTTTTGTATGGGTCAAAAGTCGGATTGTTCTTTAAATTTCCTTCAACAACAATTGTAGCTGGTGGAACAATAGAGTCCTCAACAATGAAATAGTCAAGTTTGTACCCTTTGAGCATGGCACGGAGATTCCACGTGATGTAGTTGGTGGTAGTCAGACGAGTTATGATTGTCATATTGACAGTGAGAAGGGTTGGGGTTGCTTCTTTTGTATTGAAGGTGAACATAGTTTCAGAGTTACGGGATGAGGAAGAACTGTCGGTATTTGTTATGACGAGATGATAGGGTTGGCGCTATGAGAGAGACAGACGTTGTCAGTAAGCAAGAGAATTGTGAGACGGTTAGGGTTGGTCGTGAGACACTTAAACTCTGATACCATAAAAGACTTTTCTCTCTTATTGATTTCAATAATGTTACATATATATATATATACATGTTACATGATCAGTTTGTTATGGGTTTGAGATATTCAAGGATATTCAAATTCTATAGTACTGGGTATGAGATATTCAAGGGATATTCAAATTCTATATCCCTTATCACTCGGTAGAAATGAATTATTTCTTTCTTTTTCACAAAAATGTAGCAATCACATATGTGGATGATTTCTTAGAAATAAAAACCCATGACAATTTTTTTTTCGAAAATACTTTTGATAACATTTTAAAAATGTAACTTTTTTTGCTGTCATTGATTCAATTTTAATATAACAGCCTTTACTTTTTGTAATTAAAGTCGTCACCAGTGGTTTAATAAATAGTCATTTAGGAATAAATCTAATCTATATATACAAAGATGGTTATTTTGTCTTCTCTTGATGTCAGTTTAGCATCCAGGTCACCGAACCCTTCACTGTGCATACACCAAATACTCGAGAAGGACGACCACAAACCATCCATTGAACCCTGATTTGAAAGAGGTAGTGAAGAAGGAGATACTAAAACTTTTGGATGGAGGTGTCATATATCCTATCTCGGACAGCGAATAGGTGAGCTCTGTGTCTAAGAAAGGTGGAATGACGGTAGTTCGCAATGAGAACAACGAGCTGATTCGAACAAGAACGGTCACGGGTTGGTGGATGTGTATTGATTATCAGAAGCTCAACGAAGCAATAAGAAAGGATCACTTTCCTCTCCCATTCATCGACCAAATGCTCGAACGCCTAGCGAACCACGCCCACTTTTGTTACATGGAGTACTCGGGTTTCTTTCAGATTCCCATTGACCCTCACGATCAAGAGAAGACGACTTTCACATGTCCTTATGGAACGTTCGCTTACCGTGTATGCCTTTTGAACTTTGCTATGCTCCGACTACTTTCCAACATTACATCATGGAAATCTTTTCCAATTTTATTGAGCACATTATGTAAGTATTTATGGATGATTTTTCCATTTATGGCTCTACTTTTGATGATTACCTTGTTAACCTTTCTAGAGCGATGCAGCAATGTGAAGAGATCAATCTCATTATTAATTGGTAGAAGTGTCATTTCATGGGGAAAGAAGGGATTGTTCTAGGTCATATGATATCATCAAGAGGCATAGCAGTGGACAAGGCTAAGATCGAGGTGATTGAAAACTTATGCCACCAGTTTCGATTAAAGAGATTCAAAGTTTTCTAGGGAATACCGTTTGCTATCGGAGGTTCATCAAGGACTTCTCAAAGATCACAAAACCATTGACGGACAACACCTTCAACAAGATCAAGAGAGCATCGGTTTCAGCGCCTATCATTCAACCACCGAATTGGAGCCTACCATTCGAGATCATGTGCGATGCTAGTGGCTACGTGATGCGATCCTGCTGGAACGATGCTCTAGATTAAAGGTCGGCTGGATAGGACTTACTGCAACGTACCAACGAAGAACAAACAAACGTTGGATATGATGCACCAACGGGTTTGCTGGATGTAACACATCAACAATGGAAAGATTTCACAAGGAAAATCAAGTTTAATTCAAATTCAAAAATGTATAAATTACATCACTATGACCGGCCATAATAAGCAAGAATGTGGCCATGCAACACATAAATGTAGCATTAAATGCTAGTCACCATGCAAGGCAACAATTTAATAATCTAGAAAATAGCTAAAGACATTAATAGGACAAGTCGTAAGATGTGCCGTTGGGTTGCGAACTTGTCTTGAAACCCTCTGGTCAATAATTAGGTTCCAGAAAGTGATTCGCGGCTTCGTTAAAAACCCATCGTTGGAAAACCTGTGGGATAAAACAAACGAAAGAAAAAGAGTACACGCGAGTCACTTACCTAATTATTGACCGTTGCGAATTGGGCTTCGGCCTGGAGAATGATACGGATATTAGTGACTTCACGTGGACTTGAATACTCGTCTTGAACGTGGACGTCCGTGAGGATCCAGATTATCACCTCCTTGAGCTTCGTAGCTTTAGCTCGGGTCACAGGACCAGTTGGTAGGGTCAAGGCCTCCTCCTCTCTAGCCCTAGCTCGGGTCACAACACCAACGTTCTTCCGTCGGGTTGCGTCCACTTTTCATTTAACTCGGGACGTCTCCTCGTGTAGGTCACATCTCGGGTCGCGCAAGTCGCGTCTTCTTCAGCGCTGTATGTCGCGTCGTCCTCTGCATTATAGGGCGCATCTTTGACGTCGTCCGGGATCATATCATGCTCCCTACTTGAGGATTTGCCCTCAAATCTGCTTGATCTGCGACAAAAGGAACCAAATCAGTAACATTAAAGCTAGAACTCACGTTATACTTACCTTGAAAGTCGAGTTGTTAGGCGTTGTTGCTGATTCTCTTGATTACTGTGAATGGGCCGTCGATCAGGGGTATTCATTTGGACTTCCGCTCGTTTGGGAATCGTTCTTTTCATAGATGAACTTAAACTTGGTTACCTGGCTTCAAAATCATTCGTTTCCAGGCTCGAAAATGCCATAGGTAATGCTACCACGTTTGCAACTTTCTCACAAGCGCGTAACGCTCCTTATCGTAGGTGGAATAATTGAGAGTTGCACCTCAACTTTCTCGCGGAAATGGGCAATCGACACCCGTTCCTGCATTAATACGACACCAATTCCTACCCTGGATGCATCACACTCGATTTCAAAAGTCTTAAGAAAATCAGGCAATATTAGTAAAGGAGCGTTAGTAAGTTTTTCTTTCAACGTTTGACACGCTGCTTCTTACGCTTCTTCCCACTTGAATCCAACGTTTTTCTTAATGAGTACAGTAAGAGGGGTGACCAAGGTGCTGAAGTCCTTCACAAAGCAACGATAAAACCCCGCGAGTCCATGGAAGCTTCGGACTTCCCCGGCGATCTTTGGGCTCGGCTATTCCTAAATGGCTTTCACCTTTTCTTCGTCCCCCTTTACGCCATCTGCACTTACAACAAAATCTAGAAATACGATGTTATCTGTATAAAAGGTACATTTCTTAAAGTTGGGATACAGTTCTTCCTTCTTAAGTACCTTTAATATTGACTCTAGGTGGCCTAAGTGTTCCTCTAAGTTCTTACAATAAATCAATATATCATCAAAGTAGACTACTACGAATCTACCTATATATTCTTGAAGAACATGGTTCATTAGGCGCATGAAGGTACTAGGTGCATTTGACAATCCAAAAGGCAGAACTAACCACTCATACAATCCATACTTAGTTTTAAACGTCGTTTTCCATTCGTCACCTTCATTCATCCTAATTTGATGATATCCACTTTTAAGATAAATTTTTTAAAATATCCTACTTCCATGAAATTCATCTAACATGTCATCTAGCCTAGGAATAGGATGTCGATACTTCACCGTAATGTTATTGATTGCGTGACAATCAACACACATGTGCTAGCTGCCATCTTCCTTCGGCACGAGTAGAACGGGCACGGCACACAGACTCATGCTTTCTCGGATGCGTCCCTTGGCCATGAGTTCATCCACTTGCCTCTGCAGCTCCTTGGTTTCCATGGGATTGGTCCGGTAGGCTGCCCTATTTGGTAACGTGGCTCCGGAAACGAAATCGATTTGATGTTCGATACCGCGTATTGGGGGCAATCCGGTGGTGTTCTCTTCGGGAAAGACATCTCTATAATCCTGCAATAAAATAGAAATTGCACTCGGCAGCACCGGTGCATGGTTAGCTAAGCTCGAGAGAGCTTCATTATACACAAACAATAATAGGGACCTATTCGAGTGAAGATATGTCTTGATCTCACCCGATCTTGCGTAAAAATTTGATGACTTAAGCTCACATGCGCCTTGCTTTTTCAAGGGCATTTGATCTTGTAGCACCTCTTTGGGTGTCATCGGAACAAGGACGGTCCTCCTGCCATTATACTCAAAGTAATTCTTGTTAGTGAAATCGTCGCGTTTTACCTTGCGATCCGATTGCCACGGTCTACCGAGTAGAATATGGCTCGTTTCCATGGTAGCACATCGCACAAAATTTCATCTTCGTATTTGCCTATGGAAATAGGCACGATCACTTTGCTGCTCACCTTCATCTCACCATTTTCATTCAGCCATTGAAGCTTATATGGCCTCGGGTGTTTTTGGACCTTTAATCCAAGTTTTCGAACCATAGTAGCGCTTACAACGTTCGTGCAACTTCCTCTGTCGATGATTACGCTACAAACCTTTTCATGAACAAGGCAGCGGGTGTGGAATAAATTTTCTCGCTGTTCTTGTTCGTCGGCCTTAGGCTGCATGCTCAAAGAACGTCTTGCCACCAACAACATCTCTTTTAGCCGGTTCCTCTTCACGCGTCTCGATCGAATTTTCAGCAGCTTCGTCCTTGGTTTCAAACTCGCCGTCGTCACGGATGATCATGACTCTTGTTCGTGCATTTGCTCGCATAGTGTCCTCTCTTGTGACACTTGAAACACTTCACATCCCGAGCCCTTGAAATCATGGCCTCGGCCTTCCCTTTGTCCCACAGCGCTGCTGGACCTATCTTCGTCGCGTCTTGGTTCGCTGGAATGACTTTGGGCGCGTCTCGGCTTGCTAGAACCATTTTCCTTCCTTTGATAGCTTGTCTTTCATCTCATTGAAGGCCATATTTCCAGCCCCATAGCCCGAACGTGAACTCCTTCGCTGCTGGAGTTGTTACTCGATGAGGATCGCCTTGTGGAGCATCTCCTCAACCTCCACGTAGTATTGCATCTCTAGATGGTCTTGGATTTCCAGATTTAGTCCTCCAAAGAATCGAGACATTAACTCCTCTCTATCCTCCAAGATGCCAGCCTTCAACATCAGCAACTCCATCTCTTGATAATATTCCTCCACGTATCGGTTTCCTTGGGTAAGCTTCTTTAACCGCTGATGCACTTCTTGATGGTGATGACTCGGCATGAACCTCTTGCGCATAATGGCCTTCATTTCCAGCCAAGTCGCTACTGTTTCTTCACCATTTTGTCGCCTATAAATCATGAGTTGATCTCACCAACTCAAGGCGTAGTCGTAGAACTCCGTGGCCGCAACCCTAACCTTCTTGACCTCAGGATAGTGTTGACAACCGAACACAATTTCAACCTTCTTCTCCCACTCTAGGTAGGCATCCGGGTAGGTTTTATCGTGGAATGATGGAATTTTCAGTTTGAGACTAGTGAGGTCATCCCTCGGGTCGTCTCGTCGTTCCCTCGGCTCACGCTGCCTTTGGTGACTACTTCGGGATGAGGATGAACTGCATCGTTTGTAGTAGTTGTTGTCCTCTTCATGCTGGTTCTTTTCTCGTTGCTGGAACACATGAGTGTCTCTCGGTCGGGTCGGATGTTCGGGTCGAATTTCTTGCCGAAACTCCTCCATTTTGTTAGAAATACTTTGCTCCAAAAGAGCCGCAAGAGCCTCGATTAATCTCTCGTTCACCCGGTTGTTCTCGACTCTTTTATCCCCCATGATGCTTGAAAGTTTTGAAGATACCTACTCTCGGCCTTCATGCACAATAGCACACGGAGCAGCCACAAGCGGAAAACAATGGAAAAAAGTAGAATCGTACGAGTAACAAGATTTGCAACACTAAATATATGTACTATTTTTTTGTTTTTGCGTTCAACCCTAGCTATGATCGTCACAACCAAAACCGAGAATTGAACTGACCTTTTCACTAGAATGTGTCCCGCTGGAACAATGCTCTAGACTAAAGGTCAGATGGATAGGCCTTGCTGCAATGAGTCGCACAAGGTAGGTGGAACTATTAGTCACATGAGAGTTGTGAAAGACTCTCGATTCACTGGCCCGTCTTCGAAGGATATTACGCACCAACGAAGAACGAACAAACGTTGGATATGATGCACCAACGAAGAACAAACAAACGTTGGATATGATGCACCAACGAAGAACGAACAAACGTTGGATATGACGAACCAACGGGTTGGCTAGATGTAACGCACCAACAATGAAAAGATTTCACAAGGAAAAATCAAGTTTAATTCAAATGAAAAAAATTGTCTAAATTACATCACCAAGGCCGGCCATAATAAACAAAAAAGTTGTCATGCAACACATAAATGTATCATTAAATGCTAGTCCAAATTCAAGGCAACAATTTAATAATATAGAAAATAGCTAAAGACATTAATAGGACAAGTCGTAAGATGTGTCGTTGGGTTGCAAACTTGTCTTGAAACCCTCGGGTCAATAATTAGGTCGCAGAAAGTGATTCGCGACATCTTTAAAAACTTGTCGTTGGAAAACCCCATGGGACAAAACCAACGAAGAAAAAAGAGTACACGCGAGTCACTTACCTAATTATTAACCGTTGTGAGTGGGGCTTCCGCTTGAAGAATGATACATATATTATTGACTTCACATGGACTTGAATACTCGTCTTGAACGTGGACGGCCGTGAGGAACCCGATGATCACCTCCTTTAGCTTTGTAGTTTTGGCTCGGGTCACGGGACCAGCTGGTAGGGTCAAGGCAACCTCCTCCCTAGCCCTAGCTCAGGTCACAGGACCAACGTCCTTCCGTCGGGTCGCGTCCGCCTTTCGTTTAACTCGGGACGTCTCTTTCGCAGTGCGAGTCGCCTCTTCCTTCATGCAGGTCGCATCTCGGTTCGCGTAGGTTGCGTCTCGGGTCATGCAGGTCGTGTGTTCTTCAGCGTTTTAGGTTGCGTCCTCCTCTGCATTATAGGTCACGTCTTCGAGGTTGAAGCTGTTTTGTGACAACGAAGAGACAAAGCTCCTCATGTCATTTCCTACGCTAGCAAGACCCTAGACTGACACACAAATCAACTATGCCACAACCGAGAAGGAAATCATTGTTGTCGTTTTCGCCTTTGACAAGTCCACATCATATCTAGTTGGTTCAAAGGTGATTGTCTACATGGATCATGCGGCACTCAAGTATCTCTTAGGGAAGAAGGACGCTAAACCATGCCTTATTCGATGGATCTTTCTTTTGCAAGATTTTGATCTTGAAATTCGAGATAGGAAAGGGTCGGAGAACGTCGTTGCAGATCACCTCTCTCGTGTCATTGTAGAGGACGAGAGTCCTAGCAACGACTCCTTGAGAGATGAACACATATGCATGGTTACTTCCGATAAACCCGATCCTTGGTATGCTAATTTTGTCAATTTTCTTGCGAGCGGTATACTACGCCCTGATCTTTCTTTTGATGCAGCAGAAAAATTCTTTACGGACGTCAAGAATTACTATTGGGATGATCCGATTCTCTATAGGAGATGCGCGGATAGGGTCATTGAGAGATGCATTCCCGAAGAGAGCATTCTTTTCCATTGTCATGGATTGGATTAAGGAGGCAATTTCAGCAAGTCTAAAACCGCTTCGAAGGTGCTACAAGCGGGTTTTTTATTGGCTGACCCTCTTCAAATATGTGCATTGGTATGTTTCCTCTTGTTGTAGATGTCAACGAATGGGAAATATAGGTAAGAGGAACGAGATGCCACAAATCTACATCCTCGAGGTAGAGTGGATTATGTGTAGATTTCATGGGACATTTTCCCCTCATCATGTGGCAGCCGATATATCTTGGTAGGTGTGGATTACGTGTCCAAATGGGTAGAAGCCATAGCTGCCCTGACTAATGACTCTAGGGTGGTAATGAAATTCTTCAAGAAGATTGTCTTCCCACGTTTTGGTGTCCCTAGAGTAGTCAATAGAGATGGAGGCTCACACTTTATTGCTAGACAATTTGAAGTCCTCCTTATGAAGTATGGCGTGACGCATAAGGTAGCTACACCGTACAATCCCCAAACTAGAGGAAAAGTGGAAGTTTCAATTTAGTAAGATAGAGAGCATATCAGAGAAAACCGTGTCTAGGTCCCGTGGAGATTGGTCGATGAGATTAGATGATGTGTTATGGGCCTATAGGACAACATTTAAGACTCCCATAGGCATGACTCCTTTTCAGTTTGTTTATGGCAAGTCTTGCCACCTCCCTGCCGAGCTAGAGCACCGCGCCTATTGCGCGACAAAGCTCTTTAATTTTGATCTTAAGAGTGCAGGTGAGAAAAAAATTTTGTAGGTGAACAAGTTAGACAAACTTCGCCTCGATGCATACGAGAACTCTAAGATCTACATGGAGCGTGCTAAGAGATGGCACGATAAGAAGATCCTACCTCTTGACTTTCGACCATGTGACTTAGTTCTACTTTTTAACTCTCTTCTTAAGATTTTCTCGGACAAACTACAATCGCGTTGGTCTGGTCCTTTTTAGGTACGAGAGGTGTTGACACATGGAGCATAGAACTATGGAGCGAGTCGAGAAGAATGTTCAAAGCAAATGGGCAGCACCTAAAGCTATATCAAGCCGTTCAACCGATCAAAAGCGGAAACTTCATCTCCCTATTGGATCCACCCGTCGCAAGCACATGAGGCATGGAGATGTCAAGCTTAACGATGTTGAACGAGCACTTTCAGGGAGGCAACCCAACATTTTGTTTTCTTTTGTTTCGTAGTTTTGAACTTAGTTTATTTGAAAAACACACATAAAAAAAGAGACCTACAACAGTGACTCCACCTTTCCTATCCTCCATCGGAGTTTCACATCAAGGATGTCGTTCAATTCAAGTCTGAAGGGAGTAGCTCACATTTGTCAAGTGATTTCGTTTCATTTTCTTTTGTTTTTCTCTTTGATTTCGTACTTCTTAGGTTAGCTTTAGTTTGTTTTTTATTTTCATGAGTTAGAGTCATCCCAAGCACTTGTTCGGTGCCACATTTTGAGATGAACCTTGAACCTAGGATTCTTAAGAAGTTGACCTTTTTCGTGATATCTTGCATGTTAGAGCTTATTACTCTGTTGAGCAAAGAGTAGGTGATGCATTATCAAAGTTAAAAAAATAACCTAAACTACCAGCAAGTGCATGGCACGTGTGTGGTACTTCAGGTGTCGATCCCAGAGGGACTACGCAACACAACCTAAACTCAAACTACGAATCAAACTAGCTAACGAACTAAATATGGTTTTAAGAATGAAATACTAAAAACAAATAAACAAACTAGTTCTTGAGAATAAGACAAACGTTCGAGGAAACCGGTTTCACCACAAGACTACCGAAACCAACAATCAACCTATCTATCATGCAATCCTAGTCAAGTTATCTAAGACAGACGATCCTAATATGATATCTACCCTGTCTAAACCCATAAGATCTATCTTTGAATGCATCTTCCCGTTTTCGTTTATCTATTCTTTATCTGAGTGCTTAATTTACTTGTGTTTGCGATGGCCACATAGATGCATGTGTTAGGAATTAGGAAAAGGACCGAAAGGAGAATTCTAGTCCTAGAAGATCAGGCTTAGAACAACCGAGGATAGGCCACGAAAGTAGGGTTGCAGCGGTTGAGGGTAAAATGGATGAATCACAGATCTTATGGGTTTAGTTCAAGGTGTCAGCCACGAAAGTAGGGGGCAACTTGACTAGATCACGTGTCTATGCCTAGAGAGAGGGTAGATATCATATTAGGATTGTCTGTCTTAGATAACTTGACTGGGATTGCATGATAGATAGGTTGATTGTTGGTTTCGGTAGTCTTTCTTAGATAATGACTGGGATTGCATGATAGATAGGTTGATTGTTGGTTTCGGCAGTCTTGTGGTGAAACTGGTTTCCTGGAACGTTTGTCTCATTCTTAAGAACTAGTTTGTTTGTTTGGTTTTAGTATTTCATTCTTAAAACCATATTTCATTCGTTAGCGAGTTTGATTCGTAGTTCGAGTTTAAGTTGCGTTGCATAGTCTCTGTGGGATCGACACCTGAAGTACTACACACGTACCGTGCACTTGCGGGTAGTTTAGGTTATTTCTTTAACTTTGATAACGCATCATCCATGTTGCGTAGTCCAGGTGGGATCGACACCTAGAGTACTACACATTTGTCGTGCACTTGTAGGGTAGGTTTAGGTTATATTTAACTTGAACGCGCATCAATTGGAGACTCTTAACCAGAAAGAGGATTCGGGCCCAACCCAATCAAGCATCACGATAGTCTTTTTCATTCACGCGGGCCTCAATCCGCCCACCTAATAAGCGACGGGCTCGAGCAATACGGATAAGGAAAGGCGGAAGATAAAGATCTTTCTTTATCCTTTCCAAAATGCCAGAAAATCCTCTCCAATAGCTAGAAATTCTTCCAAGCCGGTCGTATCCCCCTATATCAGCATCTTTCTTATTGAGTAGATTCCAACAACCATAAAATTTTTCCAACGGTTAATAGATCAATCCGTTATCTAGCATTTACTTATTTTTTTTATTTTAAGATGGAGCCTCTCCTATATAAAGGACTCCATTTCATTTGAAATGGACATAGAAATTTGAAGTAATAAACCTTTTTTTTCGTATTCTTCAGCAGTGCCAAGATCACTGTGACTTCAACTTGTTTCGAAAAACAATTGAAGCCATTACCAACTATATCAAGAGGCTCTGCACCTCTTGTGGTGTCTATCGCTCCATCCCCAAACAAATCCACCTTATCCATCAACCTCAATCCTCCACATTCGTTCGAACGAACCTTAAAGAGTGCCCTTAGGCTAGTCAAGGGATCCTCCACCATCAACCACTCTCAGTGAAAGACTTTTTCTTGAAGAATGCCTTTAGGCTAGTCAAGAAAATCAACCGTGACACCGCGAATCCTACTCGAGTGTTCGAGATTGACGGATTCTCCGTACGCGTCCTGAGGTCCCACCCCGAGGCGTGTATCATTTTGGTATTAGAGTGCGGTTCAAGGACTAAATGTACACTTCTATCTCTTTTGATTCATTTTATTGCACTAATCCTTTCTTTGTTTTGTTTATTGTTATAAAAAATCTAGAAAAAGAAATGGTCGAACAAGGAGAGAACTCTACACGCAACAACCAACTCGACGTGATCATACAAATGCTCCAGCGAATGGAGTCAAGAATGAATTGCCTTGAAGAAGGATGGAGGCAACTCGTACGTGACGCACCATCCATACATGAAAATGGTGCAGAAGAGGTAAAACAACCGGATCCTCAACCTAGACGATGAGAACGTAGATCACCAGCACGACATAATCTTGAGGAGGAGGACGAAAAATTTTCAAGATGACCAAGGTGACACCACATCATCCGCGAGGATGAAGATTCAGATGAGGAGTCACCTTGAAAACAACAACATGAATACGACTGTAACAATTTAAATTTCAAATCACCTAATTTTGTTGGGCATGTTGACCCGGAAGCCTATCTAGATTGGGAGAGGCGGAGGGACAATATTTTTGAGTGTTACATGTATACGGAGCGCAAGAAGGTACAGTACGTCGCCGCTCAACTCATGGACGGTGCACTCACTTGGTGGGATCGAGAGGTAAGCACTCGACGACGTACAAAACTTGAACAGGTCTCAACAGGGGATGAAATGAAATCCCTCATGCGTAAAAGGTATGTATCCCCACACTTCCATCGGGAATTACAACGAAGATATCGAAAGTTAAACCAAGGAGGAAAAACTGTCAAAGAATACTTTGATGAATTGGAGCATCTTCGCAATAGGTTAGAAATTGACGAAGATGAAGAAACTGTGATGACTCAATTTGTAGACAAATCAAATGAACAAATCTCGAGAATGGTAGAAAGACAACAATACCATGACCTACTAGATATATTGCATTTGTTGATTTAAATTGAGGAACAGATCGAAAGAAAGCATGCGACAAATTTAGGAAGGACAAAACCCACATGGCCAGCCGGACAACCCCCAAAGATGCTGGAAAAACCAAGGATGGATGACCGTTCTAAGGGTAAAGCTCCTAAGACATCAAGGAATGTCAAAGGAGAAGGTAACAATCTACTTCCCTTGAAACCAATTTGTACTCATGAATTTGTATGTTTTAAGTGAAAGTGCATAGGGCACATAGCGCGAGATTGTCCTAATCCACGGGTCCTTATCCTCGCCGATTGTGGAGAATACGAGTCTGCGAATGAGCAAGGACAAAATGATGAAGGAAGTGACGAGATTGAATATCTAGAAAGTGGAGAACTACTGGTAACACGATGCGTTTTGATCACAATGATCAACCCGCGAGAGACCGCTGATCATCTTGTTTTCATACGTATTTCTTGCATGATTTAGGAGACGTTTTCGATATATATGTGATGCTTTACGTATGATTCCGTATCCGTTTTACTTGTTTTCGTGCTTTTGATATTCTTACAGGTCTTTACGCGTATTTGGATCATTTTGGAGCTAAAGGAACATGCACGGAGCTAAGGAGCAACTTCGGGGATCATCACGGGACAAACAGGACAAGATTGAGCATGGAAAAGCCTCCACCCGGTCGGGCACAACCCTTGCACGATCGGGCAAAACCTACGGCCAATTGTGTGGACACTTTTGCACGACTCGGGCATGTCTTGCCCGACCATTTGCCTTGTGCCCGAGCGGGCACACACACCATGCCCGAGCGGGCAT
>CM071861.1:4611136-4621692 GCA_036759665.1 Gynandropsis gynandra | reverse complement strand
ATGGAAGAGCAAGATCTCTTTCCATTCCCGGTTCATGTAAACATCTCAAATTTCATTACTCTTAAGTTGTCAAACACAAATTATCTGATATGGAAGACTCAAATAGAGTCACTGCTGGAGTCACAAGAACTCCTTGGGTTTGTCACGGGTGAAACACCCCTTCCACCTTCAACCATTACCACAACAAATGGTGATGAAGTTGTTCAAATTCCGAATCCACAACATCCTTCATGGAAGAAAACAGATAATCTGGTGAGGTCCTGGATATGTGGGATACTCACAGAAGACGTCTTTGGACTCATTGTTGGAATCAAGACCTCCATTGGAGTATGGGAGGCATTAGCAAGGCATTTCAATCAAGTCTCAGTATCAAGAGAATTTGATCTCCTGGCCTCTCTACAGACCATCTCATTGGAAGGAAAGACCACAACAGAATATATCAGGGAGTTTAAATCCATTTGTGATCATCTGACAGCAATAGGGAAGCTTATCTCAGACTCAATGAAAACCTTTAGATTCCTTCAAGGCTTGGGAAAGGAATATGAAGCATTCAAAACTATCATCCACACGTCAATGCATAGGAAACCCTTTCCTACCTATGAGGATGTGGTGAGCCAACTCACTAGCCTGGCTCTGAGCAGCAGAATACACAGGCCACCAGAGGTCACACATCACCATGCATTCAATGCACAAAGTGGTAACAACCAATCATTTCCTAATCACACAAATAACTCAAACTACGGGCGAGGTAACTTCTCTTACTCTAGAGGTCAGAATAGGTTCCAAAGAGGTCGTTCAAATTTCACCTCTAGGGGACGTGGTTTTACACAACAACTTTATTCCAGTAGTAATCCTATCACCCCACAAAAAGTAACCAAAAATCCTAGTAACTCAAGACCATTATGTCAAATTTGTGGGAAACCGGGTCATGAAGCACTCAAATGTTGGCATAGGTTTGATAACTCATTTCAGTGTCAAGACATACCTCAAGCTTTAAATACGTTTCAAGTTAATGATACATCAGGGAATGAGTGGTACCCGGACTCAGGTGCCAGTTCTCACATGACCAGCTCAGTCTTGAACCTCACAAATCATGGAATCTATGGTGGTTCAGACAGTGTGATGGTTGGAGACGGGTCACTCCTACCCATAACACATGTGGGATCAACTAACCTAGCCTCAACATCAGGTACTCTCCATTTACACAATGTTCTGGTAGTACCTGGTCTGAAAAAGTCTTTACTTTCCATCTCACAAATTACTTCAGATATACCCTGTTATGTTCTTTTTGATTCTAATGGCGTTTTGATAAAGGATCTACAATCCCACGAGAACTGGCAAGGGGCTTCAAGACTAATGGACTCTATGTCCTTGAGTCTTCAGCACCAAAGGCACTGTTTTCAGTTAGACAAAGGACAACTTCTGCAGATACCTGGCACAGGAGGCTGGGTCATCCACATGAAGAAATCCTTCACAAGCTGCGTCTCACTGGCTTAATAAAATTTCAGAATGTTTCCTTAAGTTTTTGTGACTCCTGTCACATCTCTAAGAACATTAGACTTCCCTTTGATGACTCTAGCTCTAAGACTTTTGAACCTTTAGAACTGTTGCATTGTGACCTATGGGGACCCTCCCCTATTACATCAGTTCAAGGATTTAAATTCTATGTTATTTTCATTGATGATTTTACCCGGTTTAGTTGGATATATCCACTTAAAACTAAGTCTGAATTCTTCTCAGTATTTCTTGTTTTTCAAACGCAAGTAGAGCTACACTTAAATAAAAAAATCAAGTCATTCCAGTGTGATGGTGGTGGAGAATTCAGTAGCCATCATTTCACAGGACATCTGGCAAAGAGGGGGATCAAGCTACGTGTGTCATGTCCTCATACTCCAGCACAGAATGGAGTATCAGAAAGGAAACACAGGCACCTAGTTGACCTCGGACTCTCTATGATATTTCAAGGGCAGGTACCCCTTCTTTACTGGGTTGAAGCTTTCTTTACATCAAACTACCTTATTAATGTTTTACCTTCTAAAAATCTTGGATACAAAAGTCCTTATCAGTTGTTGTATCAAAAAGATCCAGAATATACTGCACTCAGGGTCTTTGGCAGCTCCTGCTATCCATACTTAAGGCCCTACTCTAGACACAAGCTGGAACCTCGCTCACTCCACTGTGTGTTCTTGGGATACAGCAACAAACACAAAGGATATAGGTGTCTATATCCTCCCACTGGCCGTGTCTACACAGTAAGACATGTTATTTTCAATGAAAACCATTTTCCTTTCTCATCTGTTTATTCTAAATTTAGCTCCAGGTATGACACTCCCCTGCTTCAGGCATGGCAACAAGGATGCCAGGTAAGTATGCCTAAACCCACTGAATTAAATACTCCACAACCTGTTTATCAAACACCAATTACAGCAATAGAAGCTACTCACAACAAAAATAATCCAGGCCAAAACAACTTGGACAGATCCTGTGTGACTAGTGGTCACAACTCACCTGTGACCAGTGGTCACAACTCATCTGTAGAGCCTCAAAATGAGGTGTTATTTCCCAATATTTCATCACCACACGTTGATGAGTCACCTCTTAGTATCCCACCACAACAACAGCTTTCCCACCCTATGAACACTAGAGCCAAATCAGGCATCTTCAAACCTAATCCTAAATATGCTCTATTTATATCCCTTGTTCCATTTATCCCAAAAAATATCACAACTGCATTAAAGCATGCAGGCTGGGCAGCTTCCATGCAAGATGAAATCTTAGCATTAAATCAACAAAATACTTGGGAACTAGTTCCCCTACAACCTCACATGAACGTGTTAGGCTGTAAATGGGTCTTCAAACAGAAATTACGTCCTGATGGCACTCTAGAAAGACTCAAATCCAGACTTGTAGCCAAAGGCTTTCATCAAGAAGAAGGCATAGATTTTTTAGACACCTACAGTCCGGTTGTTAAAACATCAACTATTAGAGTAGTCTTAAGCTTTGCAACCACACAAAAATGGCTTATCAAACAATTAGACGTCAGTAATGCTTTCCTACATGGAGAGCTTCAAGAAGCTGTCTTCATGAAACAACCCCCAGGTTTTGTGAATAAAACATTTCCCAATCATGTCTGCAAACTAAAAAAGGCCCTCTATGGCTTAAAACAAGCTCCTAGAGCTTGGTTTAACAAGTTCAGCTCCTATCTTATTGAATTTGGGTTTGTCTGCAGTTCTGCAGACCCCTCACTGTTTATTTACAAAAATCAATCTGTCACTCTTCTTCTACTCCTTTATGTTGATGATATGCTTCTCACAGGAAACTCTGAATCCTTAATTAACTCTCTCATCCAACAACTTAGTTTGAAATTTTCAATGAAAGACTTAGGTCGTCTCCACTATTTTTTAGGCATCCAAGTTCAGTATCATGACAGCGGTTTGTTTCTCCACCAAAGCCAATATGCTCTAGATATTCTACACAAAACTGACATGATTTCAGCCAAACCACTCCCGACTCCAATGCCTCTAAAACACTCATTTTCAGAACAAGTTCCTTATACAAACCCCACCGAATTCCGTAGTATTTTAGGAGCTCTTCAGTATCTAACCATTACACGACCAGACATTTCTTTCACCGTTAATTCACTTTGTCAGAAAATGCACAATCCCTCTCTTGGTGACTTTAAACTGCTAAAACATTTATTAAGATATTTAAAAGGTTCCATACATCAAGGGCTTTATTTCACTCTCACAGTTCCTTAATCATGCACGCCTTTAGTGACAGTGACTGGGCAGGGTGTCAAACCACCCGACGTTCCACCACCGGTTTCTGTGTTTTCTTGGGCAGTAACCTCGTCTCTTGGACCGCCAAACGTCAGCCAACTGTATCACGGTCCTCCACTGAAGCTGAGTACCGTGCTATGGCCACCTTAGCTGCCGAACTCACATGGCTCTCCTTCCTTCTCCGCGACATTGGCATACCACAACTTCAACCTACTGTCCTTCACTGCGACAACCTTTCAGCTGTCTACCTGTCCACCAACCCTGGCTTTCACAAACGCTCAAAACATATTGAGCTTGATTATCACTTTATTCGTGAGAAAGTTGCTCTCGGTTCAATCATCACTAAACATATTGCCTCTGCCTTTCAGGTCGCCGATATCTTTACTAAGTCATTACCACGCTCACATTTTCTTGACTTACGGAACAAACTTGGCCTTGGAGATCCTCCCAGCACAAGTTTGAGGGGGGCTGTTAACAATACACGTCAAGAATGCAGGACGCGACCTTCACACGACCCCAGGCCGCGGTCGCAAAATGCAGAAAATCAAGACGCCATGGTACTGCGACCCGAGACGCCACAACATCATGATCTTGCGTCCCGGTGTAATCGAGACGCCAGAAGACTGCGGCCCGAGCTAATTCAATCTCAAGACACGAAGGCTACGCGACCCGAGTCGTCACAGCAAACAGCGCGACTNCGAGTCGCCGCAATATCAAGACTCCGAGTCACCAAAAACCCGAGACGCCATGACTGCTTGTCTTGGGACGTCGTCGCAGACATCGCGACCCGAGTCGTCGCAACATCATGCCTTCGGGTCGCTGCAAACCCGAGACGCCAATGCATCTTGTCTCGAGTCGTTACCACAAACAGAACGACCCGAGACGTCTCACCACTACAATCTTGGAACACCGTGGCCTCGAGACGCCAAGGCTCCCTGTCTCGAGTCACAAGCAACGCGGCCCGAGACCTCTCAGCACTACAGTCTCGAGTCATTACAGTCTCGGGACGCCGAGGCACTTTGTCTCGGGTCACCTCAACACCGAAGTCCCGGGACGCCACAGCAACGGGTTTCAGAACCAGAGGACACCTGCAACAGAATCCGCACAGACTCGCACGCAAAAACACAGGGCATCTTTCTGACAAATTGTCAGATGTCAGAGGCCGGTATAACGCCACTATCAGGGAATCTTTTAGCCTTTTGAATGTTTTGTCTTTTGTGCTTAAGAATTGTATAAGAAAAATCAACCTATGTACTCGAGAAAATTAATCAAGTATGCAATCTGAAAAACCTTTCTAAAATGTTCAAATGAAAGAAACAGAGAAGGACGTTACCGAGGGTCGAAAGAAGGTAGAAGAGGCGGTGACGGAGAGTTAACAGCGTTAATGAAGGAAACGACAACGTAGGAAGCCACTCTGTGTGTCAGAGAGAGAGAGAGAGAGAGAGAGTGGGGATCGGAGTTTATAGTTAATATTATTAGCGGACAGATAATTAAGAGTTGTCTGTATTCCGAAACAAGTTCGAATGTTGGAAGCTAAGGAAGCAAAAAGCCACACCTCAAGGAGCTCTTGAATGGCGGCACCGCATCTCCCACTATTTTAACCTAAATCTCCCACCAGTTACCCCTCATCCTTCTCTCTTTCTTCTATTTCATAAACAGACATATATATATATATATATATTATAGCAGAGGAGGCCTTTTTTATTTTAATCGTTTTATTTTTTTTTATTTTAAGCTTTTGGGAGAAGGAGAATGGTTGTTTGTTTGAGGAATTAGAAGTTGCGATCTTTCTTGTGAAACTGGAGGGTTCTTTTTAACTCTTATTTATCCCAAAGTTTACAAGAAGAGGGATTGATTGCGTCAAACAGTACCCATATTTTCCTCTTACTTCTCTGTTTCTCTCTGTTATTCTAATTTTGATTTTGAAGAAGTGCCTAGTGGTTGTTTGAAATTAAAAGTTGCAACTTTTAAGGGGAAGAATAGCTTGGCTTTCACCCATTCCAAAGCTTAGTTATAGTGAGAAATACATAGAAAAGAAGGGTTTTGTTCTATTTGTTCTTGTGTTTTTTGGGGTGTTGCAAGGTTATTGGAGGTGGTGAATGGTTATTTGAGTGAAGCAACCATGGTTTCTTTCCTTCCAATCCATTTCCAGTGGATATAAACAAGACAAAACTTAAACAAGAAAGATTCTCATGGGTTCAAGAGATGTCTTGGTAGGAGCAACAGCAGAACATAAACATGGTTTTGTTTGTGGCTTTGGATTTGGAGTTAAAGAACACTCGCAGAAAGGCGTCTTGGTACTTCCCCATCATAATCCATCGTCATTATCATCATCATTATCAGCATCCTCGTCCTTCTCTTCCTCGCCGTTCAGCAGCTGTTTTGGTGGAGGGATTAGTAACGGCAGCATTGATGATACCGTGTTTTGTGCTTCAAACAACCAGACACTCACTCCTTGTTTCAATAACATGTTCTACCACGTCGGTTCCTGTGGCGCTGCTTCATCCACATACCCTTTTTCCACACTAAGCTCTTCAGGTTAAAGTTGTGATCTTTATGAACTTCGAGTATAAATCTCCTCTGAAATTGTAATTTCGATGATTTCACTGTGGATTTGGTGTTAATTTAGGGGAGACGGGTACAACAAGTATGGGTGAGAAGGCAAGTGCTTTCAGTGAAGTTCAGTTGCAAGAATTTGCGAGGCAAAGGAATATATATAGATACATGATGGCTTCTGCTCCCGTTCCTGCTGGGCTTT
Organism: Gynandropsis gynandra; assembly: GCA_036759665.1. NCBI lineage: Eukaryota > Viridiplantae > Streptophyta > Magnoliopsida > Brassicales > Cleomaceae > Gynandropsis > Gynandropsis gynandra. The sequence continues at coordinate 4,615,155 of CM071861.1, read as the reverse complement.
TCGTGACCAATTTCAAAAACCCTTCAAACGCTAACTCAAATGGTGAAACTTTTACTTCATTCAATTGATCATCTAACAGGGTTTCTCGTTTGCACAGTTGTTTCATTTGGAAAGGGATTAACTTTACTTTGATGATCCAATTTTGTTGGTGTTTAATCTCATCAATGAATTAATTATGGTGGTGATCTGAAAAGATGGTTTGACGCCACAACTTGCGTCTGCTTATGGATGGTTCATCGAGGGCATTAGATTCTGCGTAGATTTTGCGGATTTGTAGCACATGCCCCGTCTTGGAACACCAGATTATTAATAATAATCAACATACTTTGTGCTTTCTTCAATAGTCCATTGCGATGGTAATCTTAAAGGATTGGCTTGCTTGCGCATTGAAGCAATAAATGTAGAGTTAAATGTCACTAAGTGTCAACGGTATGTTAAAAGCGTATCTGAAGTGTGCATCATATTGATCTCTCCATGGATCCTGTGAGTTTTATTGGGGCGAAGAATATTGGAATTCATGCTTGTAGATGATAATCTAATGTGTTGTTTAATGGATTGATGGAACTCTGCCTGTTTTCATTGTCTATGGTTGTCATAGCGGAAAAAGCACGTTCGCTGAAACTGGGAATTGCTTCAAGCGCTAGCAACAGCATGGATCTAGAGCCATGGCGGTGCCGCAGAACAGACGGGAAGAAATGGCGGTGTTCGCGAAACGTCATTCCTGATAACAAGTATTGTGAACGACACTCCCACAAGAACCGCCCCCGTTCAAGAAAGCCTGTGGAATTACCTCCTCACACTTTCAATCGTTGCATTTCAACTATAGCCACGGCCACTAAGAACAATACTGACCAGTACTCTAGGTCTTACCTTCAAAACCCTACCTTCTGTGAACAATCTGAGACCCAATTAGCAATGGATCCCATTCTAGCCGCTGCTCCCTCATCATATGATCAACACAGGTGTGTTTGCATTGTTTTTAAATTTCTACCATGTCTTGTTTTACCGCCCGTTGAGTATTATACAGCCATCGTTTTACACTCATAACAGCTTTAAAAATCTTTCGGTTGATGGGTGCAGTGGCTTGAGGTGGTTTATGAAAGATGATGATACTTCTGCAATAAATCCTTCAAACAACGACTTGCGGGATATGATTCAGCTGAAAGTGGGATCACCCCAAGCACCCAGAGATTACAGTGGTAACAGTCTAGGGTTTGATTACGATCTGAATTTCGGGCAGAAGGAGCAGTTGGTAAGCCAGAGCTTCGGCGCATTAGAGGGTCTTGTGAGTCTAAACCAGACACAAGCCCTAGAGGCGAGACATTTCTTTGATGCATTTGCAGATGAGGCAGTGGGAAGTTCTCTAACACTGTCAATGGCTGGAGAGGTAGAACTTAGCAGAAATGAAGCAATGGATCGTGTGATGGGTACAAACAATCAATGGATATGTCACGAGGGGTTGTCATGGTTGGGTTCTCCTCCTGGTGGGCCTTTGGCTGAAGCCTTGTGCCTCACCGTCTCAAGTAACGCTAGCAGCTGCAGCATCAGCGGTACCACCACCAGTAGCTGCAGCAGAAGCTCAAGCTAAGAATACGCGTAGTTCAAGTCAGAAACTACAACAGCAAAGCAATTTTCTGTCTTTTTTTGTTGGTTCTGATGCTAGATGTAGGATCTATGTTTACTGTTCTCAGACGAAAATTGAGAACTCTCTGGGTTTCCGTGTTACTCGACAGTTGGCATCTTGGGCTTTGTTCAATCCAGTTTCTTCTGTTCGAGAAAATTTGTGTTTGTTGTCTGTCTCCCCTGATTATGTATATTGTGTTAACATGTTTCGGAACATTTTTACAACCTTATACAGAGAAAACCTAGTGGATCTTGGGAGGCTAAATTGTTTTAGTCGTTCCACCAAGATAACAAACTTAGAAAATCCGACACGGAAAACAACAAAGTAATGAGTCAAATGTTGATATGAAAAGAAAGAAAAATGGTACAAGTTAGACAACATCATTGTTAACAAATGGTGCAAGTTAGGTATTTTAACTGTTGACATTTTTTTTTTCTGATGTCTATATAAAGAGGCATTGCGAGAGAATAAATATACATCACCAAGAAAAAGAGAGAGAGAAAAAGAGAGAGAAAAAGAGAGACAAAAATTTTTTCGCTGTGGGTTAATATATGTTATTGTATGTCGGTTAGAGTTATACTCTTGTCTCCTCTTCTATTCTTTCTTTTGTGTCTTAATAAATATTTGTGGTTGTAGTTTAAAGTGGACGTAGCTCTCAAACTGAGGCTGAATCACTAAAAAACTATTTCTCATTGTCTTACCCAACAACTGGTATCAGAGCTTGATTTGATTAAATAACAAGTTATGACGAACAAGGAAAATTTGGGTCAAGGTGTTATTACTTTTGACGGTACAGATTTCTCATTCTAGAAATTACGGATTGAAGATTATCTGTACGCAAGAATCTTCAAAAATCTCTTTTCGGTGAAATCCCCAAGGATATGAGCTTTGAAGATAGGCAAAGCCTTGACAGGAAGGTGTTAGAAGTCATACGGTTAACATTATCTCAGAATGTAGCTCATAATGTTGCCAAAGGAGTTAACGACCGTGAGGCTGATGAAGAATCTATCGAAAACATATGAAAAGCCTTCGGCGAACAATGAAATTCATCTAATGAAAAGGTTGTTCAACTTGAAGATGAGAGATTGTGTGCCTGTCGCTGAATATCTCAATGAGTTCAACACAATCGTCAATAAGTTGATTGTAGTGGAATGCAACTTCGATGATGCATCTACGCCTTAATCCTTTTGGCATCTCTACCAAGGAGTTGGGAGCCCATGAGGGTGGCGTTTAGTAACGCTGTTAAAAATGTAAAACGTACCATGACATACGTTAAGGACCAAATCCTCAAAGAAGAGATTCGTAGAAAATCGAAAAATTCTTCAACAGGTACGGCCTTAAACGTGGAAAGTAAAGGTAAGAAATTCACCAAGGATTCTAATCAAAGTGGGGCAACTCCTGATCAAAAGGTGGAAAGGGCCAATCGGAATCAGGAAAACTGTCACATGTTGGCATTTCGGAAAAGTAGGCCACTTAAAGGAGTGTTGGACTTGGAAGAAGAAAAATGGAGATAAGGAAAATGTGGCAAATATATTCTCGGATGAAGGCAAATATGCACTTATCCTCTCAGTTAATTCTTTTGTTGAATCTTGGATTTTAGATCTAGAGCGTCATTCCATACCACAACAAGTCGTGATTTGTTAGAAAAATATATTTCTAGAAATTACGGAAAGGTTTATCTCGCAAATGGAAAACCCTTGGAGATTGTTGGCTTAGGTGATATACACCTAACAACATCTGGCGCGAAGTTATGGAAGATTAAGAAGGTGAGATATGTTCCAAAGTTAAAGCACAACTCGGTCTCTGTGGGGCAGCTCGATGATTAAGGTCACAACGTAGCTTCAATAATGGCTCATGAAAAATATCTAAGGAGCCATGGTTATTGCTCAAGCAACCAAGACGAGAAGTCTGTACATGACTTCAAACTGCACGGATACAGTTGCTGCAGTTAATGCCGGTGAAGAGTCAATTATGCGGTGATACAAGCACCGAGGCTTTAGCCGCAAGTATGGTCTGTGTTGAGTCGGTAGAAGGCCTAGGGGGCACTCTCTAGCCGAAACTCGATGATAGTGAGGGCGGACGAAGGGGAACAGGCCAAAGGGGGCGCTCGTTCGGTCCTTCAAAGTGATGGTGAGGAAGGGTGGATCGTAGGACACCACGAAGGATGCGGAAGGAACCTTCGATACAGTCAAACGTTCGGTTTGGACTCCCGGAGCACAAAGCGAACTAGGGTTGCGAATCTCGCAGAGATAAAGAAATACTCATAAATTTTATTGATCAAAGATGTCTTTTCTTAAAAACAATAAGCCTCGGTTTTATAAGCATAACCGACAGAGAAAAAAAAGGAAAAGCTTAAGTCTAGGGCGCAATTTGAGGGTGGCCGTTGTAGCCTTGA
>CM071861.1:4558935-4586663 GCA_036759665.1 Gynandropsis gynandra | reverse complement strand
TGTTTGCACGTTCTCTTCAATCCACGGTCTTGCACAAGCTGAACCTTGTCATTTTGGGGTTAAATTGCCAATATCTCTCGTGTTTCTCTTCATGTCTTCGTTTCCTACACAAAACACGAAATGTAGATGAAATCCTCGAATAGACTCGATAAATGAATGAAATCTAATAAATCTACCTAAAACTAGACCTAAGAATGATATAAAAACTACTACGGATTACGTGTTATCAAGTTCCATTCCCTTGTAGCTCATATAAACTAGGAATTTATGCCACAATTATGATCCATCAACTTGAGTACTATGATATACCTCTCCTTCAAGATTTCACACTAGTAAACCTTTAAGGATCTTGAGTTTCCCTCCTTTGATTTAAAAAGATCATGAAGTAACCTTATTCTGGAACATAAAGCCTTGCAAGATCATTCACGAGGTTCTTGAACACATTGACATTATTTTCTATCTGTTGTTTGAATCTTCTAAAAAAGTTTGATTCTTTATGCACATTTCCTGCTAATCTATTATTAGAGTAACAAGCACCTTGAAAGTGAACCAATTCTCTAAATCACTATAAAAGATCTATATTTCGATGATGACTACTTTTGGTTTAGAAAAATTCTGACGAGAGTTTTTAGCCTTTGAATTGAAATATATCTTGAGAGAGGGTAGATATCATGTTAGGATCGTCCGGCTTAGATAGCTTTAACTGGGATTGCATGATAGATAGGTTGATCGTTGGTTTCGGTAGTCTTGTGGTGAAACTGGATTCCTAGGACGCTTGTCTTATCGTTAGAACCCAAGTAGCTTATTTACTTTCAGTATTTCATTCTTCATCCACATTCTTTCGTTAGCAAGTTTGATTCGTAGTTCGGGTTTAGGTAGTGTTGCGTAGTCTCTGTGGGATCGACACCTAAAATACTACACACGTGTCGTGCACTTGCGGGTAGATTAGGTTATTTATATTTAACTCTGATACGCATCAGGATTCTAGGTGTCGATCCTACAGGGACTATGCAACATGAACTAAACTCAAATTAGGATAACACTTGCTATGATGAAATTTCGGTTTTAGGATAAAATAATGAAAATGCAATAAACTAATGAGTTCTTAACAATGAGACAAATGTTCTAGTATACGGTTTCACCGCAAAGCTTCTGAAACCAACTATTGATCTATCTCATCATGCATTCCCAATCAACATATCTAAGGCGGACGATCCTAATGTAATTCCTACCCTCTCTCAAGGCATAGGAATGTGATTCAATCGAGTTATCCCCTACTTTCATTGCTGATACCTCAAACTAAACCCATTGATGTGGTTAATCTCAAATAATAATTTATCTAGACTAACGATTCCGCAAGGATCGTATAGTACCAGGGTCGAACACAAGGAATTGATGCAACTTTAAAGCTAGTAAACTAATGAATAAGACATGTGAAATCAATAAGTGATGGGAATGCGATAGCAACTAAACTAAACTACTTAACGGAATAAATCAATGACTAAACACCATAGGTTTCGAGAGATGCACAATGATGCAACGAAGTTCTAACAAGATCATGGTCTTAGATATTATCACGAATTCAGGGAATTCAAGCTGTAATATAGGAACTGACTGGCGTAGACTTGTCCACTACCTAGCGTGCGTACTACCAATCTCCCAATTGTGTAATCTCACTCACTAGACGCATTAAGACTGCTATCCTAATCCCTAGATTCAATCGATCGACCTGGCGTAGAGTCTAAAACGATTAAATTCTAAATCATGGTTAAGTTCCAAAATCTAATCCTTTGGCGTAGATTCATTAAACTTCTATGATCATTCATTCGAGTGGCATACAAGAATGAAAGCATTAAAAAAACCAATCAATCTAAAAACGATCAAATACCATAAACATTCATTCAAGTGGCGTTCAAGAACAAAAGCATTAAGAATCACCAAGCATTAAGAACAACACTTCGTTACATATCGGCCAAGCTCTCTAACCTATGGCTATGGATCTACTCAGACATGAACTCAGCAAAAGAAACGCAAAAGATAACTATGTTTGACATGGATAAAGAATGAGATCCCTCCCTATTCTATTACCGACGTCTTCAATAGCTCTTTCACGTTCCCGTTTCCTCGTTCCGTCCTTCTCCCTCTTTCTCTGTGTCTCTGAGTGTCTCCTCTCTGGTCTCTGGTTCGTCCCCTAGCCCTAGATGGCTTATTTCCTCTTTAATTGCCCGTTTAAACATTCAAAATAGGTAGTTTCGGATTAGGAGGCCCGCGCGGGCACAACATGCACCCGGTCGTGCAGATGGCCGCCCGAGCGTGCGCAACACCCAGCCCGAGCGGGCTTGCTCGCCCGACCATGTGGTCTACCAGCCCGAGTCGGGCATGGTTTTGGGGATTTTCAGTCCTAATTGCACAACCTCCGCCCGAGCGGGTCCAATACATAGCCCGTGTGTGTGGTCTTCAATTGCTGTTTCCGCTCCTTTCGCTTGATGCTTGAGTGTTTGATTTGGATCCGTGGCTGTGCACATGTTTTATCTTGTCATTCAATCACGTTTTTGGGGTGGTATTGCCGTAATCACTCGTGTTTTTCTTAATGTCTTCGTTTCCTACACGAAACACGAAATGGTAGATGAAATCCTCGAATAACCTCAATAAATCGGTAAAGTCCAAGAAATCTAATCAAAACTAAACCTAAGAATCATGTAATTACTATGACGGATTTACATGTTATCACCCATAGCATCTATGATTCATCCAGTTAACCCTCAACCATTAATACTCTACTTTCGTGACCTAGTCTCGGTTGTTCTAAGCCTGATCATCTAGGACTAGAATTCTCGTTTCGGTCCTTCTCCTAATCCCTAACACATGCATCTACTTGTCCTTCATAAATACAAGATGATTAAACACTCAGATAAAGAATAGATTAACAAAACGGGAAATGCATTCATGAAGAAATTGAAAGAGGTTCCGGGATAGCCATGGGCTAATCCCTTCTCCTAGAACAAGACAACTACTCAGTCATGAGCTCGGATGAAACACCATAAACGAAATAAGCTGTCTAAGGAGCATGGATATCAAACGAGGTGTCGTCTCGATTTAATCTTCCTTCTCCTTGCGTGTTTCCTGTCAAGAGGACTCTCTCCTATGGTTGATGGTGAATGGTGTATGGTGAATGGATCGTGAATGAATGAATCTGTCTCATATATAAATTGAATTCTGTTTTGTGCCCTTGACGTCTTGTGATTAAAAATTTGAATCATTCTCATGTTTATTTCCACTCAAAACCGAAGTAGGAGGGTTTTACCAAGTCAAACCCGACATCAATTTATAAATTCTGTTCTGTGCCCTTGAAATCTTGTGATTCAAAATTTGAGTCTTTCCCATGTTTATCTCCACTCAAAATGGATGTATAAGGGTTGACCAAGTCATGCCCTTGTTTGTAGAACAACTTCTTCAAGCGCCCGACCATGGTATGTTCATGCCCGGGCTGTGTATGCCTATGTCTGATCCATTCCTTGTCTGTTTCTCATCTCGTTTGCTCCGTTGTGATTTCCGATATTCGTACTTTTTCAGGGAAAGTTCTTTAGCTCTGAAATGAACCAAATACGCGTTAAAACCTATATGAACATGAAAACATGAAAACAAGTAAAACAGATACAAAATAACACGTAAACATCGCAACTATCGTCATAGACATCTCTAAAATCAAGCGAGAATCGTGTATGAAAATGAGATGATCATTTTCTTTTTTATTGCAGGCAGCTACGTGTTCCTTTGTGCCCAACAAGGCATAGGAGCAAGCTCGCTCGGTCATTTCCTCAAAGGCATGATCGATCGGGTTTTCCATTCGCCCGAGCCGTGCAATGTGTTGGGGAATGTTATGTATTTGGTGAGCCCGATCAGGCTGGGCATGGTGCTCGGTCGGGCACTCCGTTTTTCTTGTTCACCCGGTCATGCTAGCTATGCATTGTGCTCGGTCGGGGATGTTGTCTTCTTGTTCACCCGGTCGTGCTATGCATGGTGCTGGGTCATGCTTGGTTGTAGTTCTTAATTTTATGTAGTTTATGGAATTTGCTCTGGGTAAAGTCTAAATCAATAATTAAACTAACTACGAAAATGGACTAAAATATTATAACAAAATAGATGTTATCACCAACCATATTGATCTACATTTTAGAAAAGAACTAGAATTATAAAGAAGTAAACATAGAAAATTTAAGAAATTTCAATTTATCTCTCGATCAATTCCGCCATGACCTCGCCTTTGACTCATCCGCATAGGTAGTTTGATCCTTTGATGAAATTATAATAGCTTTTGTCTAATCGTGGAGTCTCTTCTCTGGGTTTTTCTATCTATTTTCCATCCTCCCCACCTTTATTAATGTCAAATATGGTCCCGCAATTTATTGTCATGGTTCTCAACACTTAAATAATTTAAAATTGTATTTCTTTAGTGAGTAGTTGGATGTTCCATATGTTTCCCATGCAAATAAGTGCCAAGTTGGATACTTTTATATAGATCACTCAATCGAGTCAAAATATGCTCGGGTCGAGTTAACCTACGGGCGTGAAAATGTCCGTATTTGAATAAGTGTTCGACTGGGTTGCTTTCTACTTAGGTTAAGCAAATCTTGTGGACTAAATTCATCAGTATTGGTAAGATCACACCCATCAACTGATGCACTCGACACTCCTATAAGATTTCACATCAATATGGTCCTCCATTTACAATCCTTTGCATGTGGGACAAAGGATATCAAAGGATACTTAGAGGTAAAAGTAACATAAGCAAAAAAATATGTATCTTAAGAAACTCGAATTGGGTATCTCACAAGCTTCCGAAAATCCAATGTGTCAAGCGAATTAAATAATTCGAGGACAAAATTAGGCCTAGTTTCCTCAAGCAACACAAGACATGATAGATCTCGAAAAAATATGTTGATTGAATAAATCATCTGGTTAGGTGCTTTCTATAGAAAATTATTTATTTCAAAGCCTAACATTTTATTCAATACATAATAGTCCAATTATTAAGAAAATAAAAAATAAAAAGAAAACAAAATGCAACACGAGGACTTCAAAGAGGTCGCCAATCCTAGTATTAGTCTCGACTATTCAGGCTTAGCTACAGAGTTCTAATGGGAACATTGCATTAGTATGATCGCACACATCAAGTCATACACTCGCCAAGCCTATATGATTTTGCACTATTATGCTTGCTTATTTTACGAACATATGTGTGTGGGCATCACCTCCCAAATAAGACAAAAAAGGATATCGAAGAGGAAAAAGTAACACAAGTGACATAACGACATGACAAAACATCACAATCTTAAAAAACTCGAATTGGGCATCTCGCAATACTGAAAAATCGAATATATCGACCTAAATAGAAAAATTTGAGGAGGAAAACATGACTACGTTGCTTTGCATAACCTTAGATTTAAGAGGTCTTGCGAAAAGATATAAATTAAATCATCTACTTCGGTACGTTGAATGCAATGTTATCGTATCTCAAAGCCTAACATATAATTCAATGCATAATCATAATTTGAGCAAGAAAAGAAAAATAATGTGCAACATTAGGATTTCCCAATGGTCACTTATCCTAGTACCACTGTCGCCCAAACACGCTTAAGTGTAGAGATCTACACAGATCTGGCAAATTTGTGCTAGTATATCCGCACCAATCAACTCATGCGCTCACCGCACCTATGTGATTTTGCAACGGTATGTTTGTTATATTTACGAATCAATGTGGTAGACCCACATCCATAAAACAACACAAAGAATACCTGAGGTAAAAGTAACCAAGCAGCATTAGGAAGAAACAAAATGATAACGTCTATTTTGTTATAGTATTTTAGACCAATTTCATAGGTAGTTTAATCATTCATTTAGATGTTACCGAGCATTAAACATCATTTAGGCCTCTTTTTGTTTTCTCGTGTATTTGCAAGAAATGAAGATATTGGACACTAACATAAGTAAATACCATAAAAATACCTAAAGTTGCACGACCAAGCAGTGAAGGACATGACCGGTCGAGCACACCCATTCACAGCACGACCGAGCACCATGCATAGAACGACCGGCGGAACAAGAAGAAGGACATGCCCGACCAATCACACCCATGCACAGTATGACCGAGCGCACAAGGAAAAGGAAGTACCTGACCGAGCACCATGCCCAGCCCGATCGAGCTTACCAAATAGACAACATTCTCGAATATACAGCATGGCCCGGGCGTATGTGAGGCCCGACCGATCATGCATTTGAGGAAGTGTCTGACCGAGCTTGCTCTTGTGCCCGGTCGAGCGTGAAGGAAAACATAGCCACTTGCATTAAAAAGGAAACCTTCGGCTCCTACACACAAATGGAAACTTACGAACAAGAATTGAAGTGCACAGCTAAAGAGGAAAGAAAGAGAAAAGGAAATAAATGCATGGGGAAAGAGGACGAAGGAGGCGAAACAAGACAGATCAGTTCAGATAGATGATCATTGATGTTGGAAATCTCAAGTAATATATTTCCTAGACCACTTCACCGCAAGTATATGGATCGTGTAGTACCAGGGTCGAACTCCAGGGACTTATGCAGCCTTATCCTAAGAATATCACTAAACTAAGACGAATGGGAAGTAGATGAAGGCGTGGTGCAAAATATCTAAAGAACTAAACTAATGGTGGTGGCAACGATAGAAGGTTGAGGAAGACTTGACTATGACGAACACTACAGGTGTCGGATACCGGGAATCGTATGGATGTAACAAATAAAGATCATAAACCTATCGAACTATCTTGATAACGGGAAATTCATGCTCTAAGGTGAGGAGTGATTCTGCCGAGCCTAGACCTCCTAACCATGAGTACGTGCAACCCTACCTTCCAGCATCGATTAACCCGTACTATGGCAGCTTTACGAACGCAATCCTAATTCCTAAGTCAATTAACTGATCGGTCAGATTCTCATTAATCGAACTTATCCTACAACTCAACGGTTCTGGATTCACACTTTAACCTTCCAGCAAAGTATGAATTCCTATGTTACTGAGCGGGCAGCACTAGTATAGGAGTTATGATGTTGATTGTAGGACCGAATATCAATACAAAACGCTAGATCTAAGCATTAACGCATAAAATTGTACATCTGTTACAATCCGATATCCCTAACCCATAGTTGGGAATCTACTCACTCATGGAAACTACAGACAAAGGAAATAGCACAACCCTAAACATGATAAACCCTAGGAAACTCGATGCCTCGATCTTCCCTATTGTGTTACCGATGTGTGGATTGATGCTTCTCTCCTTCTCCAGCATCTCCCAAGCCTTTCCTGATGATTTCCAAGCCTTTCCTTGCCCTGTACGTTGCCCCCTTGCATCTCGATCCGTTCTGGTCTATTAATTAGCTCGTTTGAATGCAAGATCTAGTTTGTTGTGAGAAAGGCGGCCCGCTCGGGTACACCTTTTACCCGGTCGTGTAGAGCCTCGCCCGGTCGTGTCCTTCGTCCTGCCCGATCGGGCATCAGCACCCAATTGTGTGATTAAACGGCCCGATTCGTGTAAACTCTCGGGGATTTTTAGGACGAATTAACACCCGAGCGGGTACCTTGATTGCGCCCGATCGGGTATCACTACCTGATCATGTTGCCTTCGTGCCTGAGTCGTGCAAGGTGTCGTAAGTAAACCCCATAGGTTTTACCCGAGCGGGTAGACCTTAGTGCCCGAGCGGGCACTCTTGTGTTCTTGATTTTGCTCTTTTTCGGTCGTTGCTCGGGTGTTCCGCTGAGTTCAGAGGCTTGATTTTGGCTCAGAGTGAATTTATCTTCAATATGTGTGGTTTTGCTCAGGAATTCGCCTTTTATACTCATTTAGGCCTTGTCGCCTTAAAACCTGAAAACCAACAAAACAGGCGTATGTAACGAAGATTCGTATCGGAAATGTAAATCTATATATGAAATATATGCGAAAATGACACTAAAACCTAGCCTAAAGTCATGGACAAGAAGAATCTAATAACGATGGATACTAGCACAAAAAGTTCGAAGAGTTAGTCATTCCGCAAATGAACGCGTCACATGAACAAAGGTCTAAGCGTACCGAGTATAGCCTAATATCTACCGAAAGTGCTGAGCCATGAAATCCTACCAAAGATCTAAGTCTACTTCACAACCCTAGACTACGTGATAATTTGAATTATGATTGATTTCATTAGAACGAGCCTAAACGACTATATGTACAAAAAGAGAACATTAGACCTAATTAAAAAATTACTTTTATGCCCTTCTACATGTATATCCTTTACACGCCCCCTCAAGATGGAGCACCCGTGGTGAGTCCAATCGTGGAGCATAAGATCTCGAATGGTAGTCTCGGGAGAGGCTTCGTGAGAATGTCTGCAAGCTGATCAGCAGCTCGAACATGAGTGACGCGGAGAGTGTTCGACTCAACCACGCCGCGAACAAAGAGATAGTCGAGAGCCAAGTGTTTCGTCCGAGAGTGGAAAACCGGCTTAGCACTTAGATATGTTGCTCCAATGTTGTCACAGTAGATGGTGGGTGGTGATGATGGTGTGATTCCAAGCTCAGATAGTAAGGCAATGACCCAAAGGACCTCTGTGGCGGTGGACGCAATAGATCTGTATTCAGCCTCGGTAGACGAACGGGAGAGTCCGGTTTGCTTCTTAGAGAGTCCTGTTTGCTTCTTAGACGACCAGGAAATGGGATGCACAACAAGGAAGAGAAGATACGCTCCGGTGGACTTGAGATCATGAGAGTATCCAGCCCAAACTGCAACGGTAAAGGCATGTAAGGAGAGGGTGTTGTGCGCGGATAAGAAGATACCTCGATCCTTCGTGCCAACAAGATAACGTAAGCCTCCTTTAACGGCTTGCCAATGAACATCCGTGGGAGCATGCATGAATTGGGACAGCTTGTTGAAAATGAAGCTTACGTCCGATCGTGTTTACCGTGAGAAGAGTGCTGAGCGGATGTTGTGGATCAAAAGTTGGAGCCGCATCGGAGAGACGGATGGTAGGGTTACTAGTTTGGCCGACCATTGATGGAGGAGGGGACGGAAGCGGCTGGGCAAGTGATGCAGGACTGGAGAAGCAAGGTGCGGAGCGAGGCACAAGTTAGGAGACACGGCGCGAGATGAGAGGCGAGAGGCGCGAGGCGATAGGCGAGACGCTAGGTAAGACGCGAGGCGAGAACGACGGCCAGGGAGATCTAATTTCTGTTGGAGGCTTTTTGTGAGGGCTAGGACAACGGCAAGGGAGGAGAAAAAGAGGGTGAACGGCGGAGGAGAAAAAGAGGGGAACGGCGGGAGGAAGGGTGAACGATGGCTTGAAGAGGAGGAGGGCCGACCGAGAAATTCAAATTTTAGGGTTAGGGTTGTCGTTAGACTTAATCAGCTCTGATACCATGATAATTTGAATTAAGATTGATTTCATTAGAATGAGCCTAAACGGCTATATGTACAAAAAGAGAACGTTAGACCTAATTATAAGATTAGACCTAATTACAAAAATTACTTTTATGCCCTTGTACATGTATATCCTTTAATCTACGTCCAAGCAATCTCCATACCAATTTCCCTAAGCTTTTGATATCATTAAACTCGTTTCTTCTTGTTCTTATTCATTTCTTTCTTTTTTCTTTTCTTGGTTTAGATCTACGCTTTGTTCCTAGGACGTCGAAGTCAAAGAGGGATGGCTTTCTACTTAGACCCAGGCTGCCTATGGCACACTCATAAGGTCGTGTGACCTTAGCGGAGTGAAGAGGTGCGTTATTGAAGATTTTATTTTTTTTTTTGCTTTTTTTTTCTAGATTATGCAACACTCTAACCCTTAGGACGTAGAAAAGCGCCTCTACCCACCACTTAGACCCGAACCATCGAACATCGATGTACTCATGTCAATCCTAACTCCGAATATTGAAAAACTTATCCTAGATGACAGCGGAGTATAAGCATGTGGAATCTAACTCATGAACGCTAAAAATATCAACTAAGCAAAGGCTAGACGGTATACACGAAGATATGACTACTTGGTATCGAAATCTAAGGGAAGAACTCAACTATCGATCGTGGCTTCAAACACAACTTCTCGACTAATCGGTATCCAAAAGGGCTTCTAAGCAAACATAGACTATTGTTCACGATTCAACAAGGTCGCAAAGATGACTAAAGCTCGAAAAACTTTTCCTAGGTATCCATCTTATTCCTAATCCTAACCCTAATCCTAATCATAGTCCTAATCCTAAGCGCAAATATGTCGCTCTAATGACTAATTCGTATCACTCTAGAACGAAGAGTACCCCCCAGACCTGAACGGAATACAGTCCCGGTGTTCGAGACCTAAGAGGGATACCCGCACGTAAAATCTGAGAAAATATAAAAAGGATAACGAGTACACCTGGTGTGTGTGGCTTTCTCAAATTGTGATACATCCGGAATTCGTGAAACTCTTTTGCTCTAATGCATGTGTTAGCGTGAAGGACCTGAGATGAAAATCATGCAATGCAAGAGATAGTGTAAAGATCACTACATCAATTATTTCGAAAGAGAGCGTACATAATCGCTATAAAAGATGAAAATAGGTCCATAAAAGATGAAAAAGAAAAAAAAGAAAGAAAAAGGAAAAAGGGAAGAGTGGTCTAATCCTCATCCTCTCCACCGTGGGTGGCCGGAGGGTCTGCTGGCTCCGCGGGTGCCCCTTCCCCAGGTGGGAAGTAGAAGGACTGCAGCTCGTAGGGGATGTCAAGGCGGTACGGGATAACGCCAGTATGATAGTCCTGTGGAATTGGCACGTATGGCTCCTAGTAATGCTGCATACTGAGCTGCTGGAACCTACGGACGGACTCCGTGAGGTAATACGTATGTTGTATCGACTACTCCTGGAACTTGTGCTGCTCCGCATACCTCGCAGCCTCGATGTCATGCCTCACCGCCACCAGATCCTATCTCTGCTCTATCATAAAAGTCTGGTACCTGCTCTCCTCCGCAACATACCTGAGGACGTCGGAGACTCCTTCCATGGAAGGGAAGTCTGAGCGGTGGTGAGGGTACTCTGGGTGGGCACGTGAGTGAGTGGCACGTCGGCTTCGCTGCCTCGACATGGATCTACCTCACCTAGTCCCAGGCCGATGTGTTCGATGGCTGGGTCAATCCTGAATCGAGAGCCCTCCTCGTCTAAACCCAGCATCTGAATCTCGTGGTAGGTCGACTCCAAGTTGCGATCGTGCTCGTCCTTGTAGCTCTAGATGACATTGTACCTCTCTAACGTAAATCGCCCTTCGGTTGCGCAGGTCCTGGAGGTTCAGCTCGGGCTCCTCGTCGATCTTGTCCTCAGTCAGGATGCCAAGGTTGATCCCGACTCTTCGTGCTATCATCGTGACAACGCCACCGCACATGATCTTTGTATCTGTGCTACACTTCTCGGTGGCGATGTCGTGGAAGTGCCGCATAACTAGCGACGCCAAGTCGACGTCCAAGATATCCCACTCGTCTGGCGCAAAGCCTGACTGCACGGCCCGCCTAAGGTATGCCAATTCCGTGTGGTTGACTCCACCTTGTGCTCCCTTTCCTAGTTTTGAAGAGACTAGGAAGTAGTGAAAGTACCTTAGGGCGGGGTGGCGTATATGGTTGGCCTTTGATCTCGTCGAGTAATCACCATACGCAATCTGAGCCCAGAATTGTGCTTGACGGCTCCGGTTGTGCTCAAGCATCTTCGTGAAGTTGCAATGTAGAGCATCAAGGATGATTGCGAACTGTCTCGCACTGAGCCGGTAGTTCTGTCCCAGCAGACGGAACTCCATGAAGGCTCGCTCCCGATCTCCAGACTCAGGAAAGAATGCTGCGTACGATGCAAAGAACTCCGCCGTGAGGTTGCGGTATGTGTACTCTTGTGTGTCCCTCAGTCTCGTCCATCCCAGAGTGTTGAAGATGGCGTCTATGTGCTCCTCAATGTGGAGAGCACTCATCGCTTCGGAGGATAAGAAGCGGAACGGGAAAGTCCACGGCTGAAGTTCAGTGAACCTCGACTTTTGACCGTACAAGAAGGTGGTCGTCTGATAGTTGTATTGCTGGTGGGATGTTGTTATCGGCATGTACAGCGTCAATTCCGTGACTGCATCCGACCTCGCTGGCCATCCGTGCTCTGGGTTATATGAGTCAGATCGGCGTTTCTTGGAGCTCTGAAAGATCTTCGGGGCCATCTGCAAAACAATCAAAGAACAAAAATAAGCAACATGCACGGTTTTGCAAGATGCCCGATCGGGTAGGAGGTGTTGCCGGGTCGGGTGGAAAATCGACAAAATACCCCCGTAGGTAGTGCCCGACTCAGGTGGAAACACCGCCCGATCGGGTACATGTCCAGGACGCCCGACTGGGTACTAAACCTAGCCCGATCGGGTAGAATCACGAAATCGCGACCTACAGTTCGCGTTTCATGATTCAATCGACAAATTTGCCCTAAATCTTTCCTAATCAGACCTAGATCTAACCCATAGCAGTCCAAATCACAAAATAGTTCATGAATATACCTGGGATTCAAGAGAAAATTGAGGGATTTTCGGGTTTTTCAAGAGAGAGGAGGAACAAGGGTATTTCGAGTAACCAATGACGGTGGTGAACGGCGGCGGCGCACGAGCGACTCCGGTGGAAGAAATTGCGGCGTGAGGGGCTGAAAATTTTGGGAGCACGCTTGGGTTGAGTTTGTGAAGTGAGGGTGGCCGTTCGGGTTACTCAAAATATAACTTACCTTGCAGATTTTACGGTGCCCGATCAGGTGGTCTGTGTTGCCCGATCGGGCGTCTCTCGTGTTGACCTACCCGCTCGGGTCTTCTGATGCTACCCGACCGGGTTCCTTTGAATTAGACGTTGCCTGCTCGGGTTGATATGTCTGCCCGACCGGGTACTGCTGCAAAACAGAAAAATTTTCGAGGAAAACATGCAGCAAAAGATCAATTGACCACTAAATTCCTAAATCCTAGAAAAATTGTCTAAACCAAAAAAAAATGAAAAAGTTCAAAAATATAAAAATAAAATGAAGACGACTAAAAGGGATATGGGGCTCAGGTTGCCTCCCGAGAAGCGCTTGTTTACGGTCTTTAGCTCGACCCTAGCGTCTTCATACGCGTGTCATGGCAAAGAGAGGAGGTACGCCTCTTCCGTCCTCTATCTGATCACCGTGACGTGACTCGAATTCTGGAGGGCTTCTCACTTTCGATCCTCAGTTCTTCTCGTTCGATCCCACGACTCTTTCGTATCTCCTTCGAACTCGGTTATGGTTGAGCGTTTCCTCTGTATTCCATGCGGGATAGCAGTGTATGTGGGTCACTGAGGGTGTAGGAGATGATGTGTGTGACCGTAGAACCGTTGCATGCGTCGAAATATCGATCAAAACGTGCGGCTCTTGGTTCCTCTCTGGTGCCCGATCGGGCTCCTTCTGTTCCCCGGTCGGGTCCAAATATGGGACATTTACCCCCCTGGGGTGTGCACGCGTCGAGCTGTCTGGTCGCCCGGGCGGGTTCTCATCCAGCCCTTCTGCCCGATCGGGCTCACGCACCCACCCGTTCGGGTGGTTAATTGAGGAATTTACCCCGTAGGTCTTACCCGAGTCGGGTTATGTGGCTGCCCGACCGGGTCTCCTAAAATTGGCTCTGCCCGCGCGGGTGGAGTGTGCTACCCGCTCGGGTCACTTCCCTGCTGAGGGAATTCCGGCTTCTCCTCGATCTGCGTGAGAGTGTCCGATCTTGCTGGTGGCTGAAATTGACTCCCGGTGCACTCGGATAATGGTATCTCCTCGGGATGGATATCTCGATGTACATGTTCAACCTCCTCCGTTGGTGCATCCGTCGTGGTAACGTTCATTACGGGTTCGGTCATATATAACTTCTTCAATGCCTCATCGAGATTGAACTCGATAGACTCGTCCCCGAACTTCATCACTAGCCTGCCTTCCGCGCAATAGATGACCATCTTTGTCGTGCTGAGGAATGGTCGTCCCAAAATGACGGGATCTTCGGATTGATCTCCATATCCACAACGAGAAAATCCGTAGGGAACCAGAATTGTCCCACTTGCACGGCAACGTTCGTCAATATACCCACTGGACTCCTTACGGATTGATCAGCCAATGAGACGCATCCGCGTGGGTTGAAGATCTCCTACTCTATTGAGCTTTTCAACAAGGGATAGTGGTAGCAAGCTCACACTCTCTCCGATATCTATTAGTGCATGCTCAATTTCGTAGTCATAAATCTTGCAAGGAATGACGAAACTACCTGGATCGGGCATCTTCTCGACCATGGTAGGAGGCTGTATAACTGAGTTCATTACCATTACACTCTCGTTGTCCACGGTCCTCTTCCTCATTATGATGTCTTTGAGGAATTTCGCATATGATGGGATCTTGAGCGCGTCGTAGAACGGGATAGTGACTTGTAGCTTCCTCAAGAGTTGCACGAATTGAGAGAATTGGGCCTCGTCACTTTGCTTCCTTTGACACTGCGGAAAGGGTAACGGTGGTACCCTTGGAGGAGGTGCTACATAGGGTAACTCCCTCTCCACTTCCTCGCTCGCCTTCTCTTCCACGGCTGGAGTGATGGGTTGTTCGATCTTATCACTCAAAGGCTCTTCTTTCGCAGCCGTGGGAGGCATTGGTTGCCCTACCGTGTTCTCGCTCCTTAAGAAAATGGTATTTACTTGCTCGCGGGGGTTCGCCTCGGGTTTCCCGGGAAGCTGTTCGGGTTGTTGGTTTGAACCTTGGGCTAGTTGCGCCCCTTGCATTTCGAGGAGTCTCAAATGCGTCTAAAATCCGTCCATTCTCTTCTTCATATCCTCTTGCTCAGCCCTAATCCCTCCAAGCGCGCTTTTCTGCTCTTGGTGCATCAATTGGAGCGTAGAAAGGATCTCAGAATCACCTGAAGATTGTGCGCGCGGCTGATATCCGTAGTCTTGCCCACTTCCTCTCGGTTGGAAACCTTGATTCTGGTTTCTCGCCATTATCCGCAGTTGGAAGTCTTGCAGATTTGCTACATTGCTCGTCTTGCCATATGAGAGATTGAGATGGCTCTTGATATAATTTTGCTGGTAGCCCCGATTGCTAACGTAGTTCACTTCCTCCATCCCTTGGCCTACGGATGTGTCGTGTCGGTCCACATGAAGTCCAGCTATCATCCGATGTATCTTGCCAACTTGCTGCTTCAAGTCCATTAATTCCGGGTTGGCGATGCCTAGCTCGTTCACTGCAGCTTTAGATGGGTAATTGCGATTGTATTCCCCTACCTTCTTGCCTCCTTCCCTCGCCATGCTCTCGATCAAGTTCTCGAGCTGATTGAACGTAAGGTTGCTGAGGGAACCACCACCCGCTGCCACAATCAAGAATCGGGTGGTTTCTTGGAGACCTTGGATAAAGCTCGTGATGAGATACTTCTTATCCATTCCGTGGTGTGGGCATATCCGCTGGTAGTTCTTAAATCGCTTCCATGTGTCGTGTAACGTCTCGCCTCTTTCTTGTAAGAAAGAATTAATGCGGCTCCTGACGAGAAGCGTTCTATGATCCGAGAAGAATTGTTGCATGAAACGTTGCTCCAAATCATCCCACGACGTGATTGATGCAGCCGGCAAGTTGAATAGCCAACGTTGCACCGCATCCTTAAGCGAGAATGGGAACGCCATCAAGTAGAGATCCTCCCGAATAACTCCCATTCCAACCTTGGTAGTGCTGCAAAGCATCTTGAAGTCTCTAAGGTGGGAGTTCGGATCTTCGTTCTCCATTCCTCTAAAGGCCGAGTTGTTGAGCATTTGTATGAAAGCCGGTTGTAGCTCAACTTGATTATCGATCGTGCCGGGCCATGCACGAAAGTAATTGCGTGTGCTTCGGAGCGGTGTATGCTCCGTAAGTCTCATCGGCAGCAGCCATTTCGGGGTTACTTGCGTTGTCCTCTCTGCTGCTTGCACTATGGGTTTCTTCCTCCTCAGAGGCGTGTGACTCGTGATTGCTCGCTCTTTCTACCTCGGACTCAAAATCCGCTATTCCAATCCTTCTCTTCTTGCGCAGGCTCCTTAAAGTTCGTTTGACCTTGGGATCGTAAATGAGGAGCTTTTGGGTGGAGCTTCTCATGCAAGGCTCCTGCACAACAAGAATCAAAACACTAAAGTGTAAATTGGCGGTAGATAGAATAGACTCGATAAAAAAACAAAACGAAAAGAAAAATGCGAAAAATAAAAGAAGACTCCGAAAAGGACTAGATCTTAATCTATCTAATTCCTAGTCTAGGTCATTATTAGTCCCCGGCAACGGTGCCAAAAACTTGATGTTGGAAATCTCAAGTAATATATTTCCTAGACCACTTTACCGCAAGTATACGGATCGTGTAGTACCAGGGTCGAACTCTAGGGACTAATGCAGCCTTATCCTAAGAATATCACTAAACTAAGATGAATGGGAAGTAGATGAAAGAGTGGTGCAAAATATCTAAAGAACTAAACTAATGGTGGTGGCAACGATAGAAGGTTGAGGAAGACTTGACTATGACGAACACTACGGGTGTCGGGATACCGGGAATCGTATGGATGTAACAAATAAAGATCATAAACCTATCGAATTATCTTGATAACGGGAAATTCATGCTCTAAGGTGAGGAGTGATTCTTCCGAGTCTAAACCTCCTAACCATGAATACGTGCAACCCTACCTTCCAGCAGTGATGAACCCGTACTATTGCAGCTTTACGAACGCAATCCTAATTCCTAAGTCGATTAACCGATCGATTAGATTCTCATTACTCGAACTTAACCTACAACTCAACGGTTCCGGATTCACATGTTAACCTTCTAGCAAAGAATGAATTCCTATGTTACTGAGCGGGCAGCACTAGTATAGGAGTTATGTTGTTGATTGTAGGACCGAATATCAATACAAAACGATAGATCTAAGCATTATCGCATAAAATTGTACATCCGTTACAATCCGATATCCCTAACCCATAGTTGGAAATCTACTCACTCATGGAAACTACAGACAAAGGAAATAACACAACCCCTAAATATGATAAACTCTAGGAAACTTGATGCTTCTCTCCTTCTCCAGCATCTCCCAAGCCTTTCCTGATTATTTCAAAGCCTTTCCTTGCCCTGTACGTCGCCCCCTTGCATCTCGATCCGTTCTGGTCTATTAATTAGCTCGTTTGAATGCAAGATCTAGTTTGTTGCGAGAAACGCGGCCCGCTCGGGTATACCTTTTATCCGGTCGTGTAGAGCCTCACCCGGTCGTGTCCTTCGTCCTGCCCGATCGGGCATCAGCACCCGATCGTGTGATTGAATGGCCCGAGTCGTCTAAACTGTCGGGGATTTTTAGGATGAATTAACACCCGAGCAGGTACCTTGATAGTGCCCGATCGGGTATCACTACCCGATCATGTTGCCTTCGTGCCCGGGTCGTACAAGGTAACGTAAATAAACCCCGTAGGTTTTACCCGAGCGGGTAGACCTTAGTGCCCGAGCGAGCACTCTTCAGTTCTTGATTTTACTCTTTTCCGCTCGTTGCTCGGGTTTTTCGGTTGAGTTCAAAGGCTTGATTTTGGCTCCGAGTGAATTTATCTTCAATATGTGTAGTTTTGCTCAGGAATTCGCCTTTTTATACTCATTTAAGCCTTGACGCCTTAAAACCTGAAAACCAACAAAACAGGCGTATATAACGAAGATTCGTATCGGAAATGTAAATCTAACTATGAAATATATGCGAAAATGACACTAAAACCTAGCCTAAAATCGATACACTTTACGTGTTATCAATCATCTAGTTTTCGTACACAATTCTCGCATGATTTTAGAGATGTTTATGACAATAGTTTCGATAATTACGTGTGATTTTGTATTCGTTTGACTTGTTTTCGTGTTTTCATATTCTTATAGATTTTAATGCGTATATGGTTCGTTTCGGAGCTAAAGAACATACATGGGACAAAGTATGAGCATCGGAGATCATAACGGAGCAAACGGGACGAGGAACTGACAAGGAATGGACCGAACATAGGCACACACGGCCCGAACATGAACATAGCATGGTCGGGCGCTTGAAGAAGTTGTTCTACAAACAAGGGCATAACTTGGTCAACCCTCCTACGTCAATTTTGAGTGGATATAAGCTCGGGAATGATTCAAATTTTGAATAAAGAAGTCGTTCTACAAACAAGAAAATAATGCCTAAAAGCATTCTCGGTCGGGTATGACTTGGTAAACCCTCCTACGTCTGTTTTGGGTGGATATAAGCTCGGGAATGATTCAAATTTTGAATTACAAGAAATCAAGGGCACAAAAGAGAATTCATTTTATATTGAACGGATTAAAAAACTCATCATTCATCCATTCTACATCATCCATTCACCATTCATTCATAGGAGAGCCCTCTGGATGAGAGACAAACAAGGAGATGGGAAAATCGATTCGGGACTACGCGCCGTCTGATATTTCTATGCTCCTTACTGATCATCTCGTTTTCATACGTATTTCTTGCACGATTTAGGAGACGTTTTTGATACTTATGTGATGTTTTACGTATCTATTTCATTTGTGTTGTTTGGATCCAAACTCATGACTGAGTAGTTGATTTGTTCTAGGATAAGGGATTAGCCCATGGTTATCCCGAAACCTCTTCGATTTATTCTTTGAATGAATTTCCCGTTTTGCTAATATATTCTTTGTCTGACCGTTGAATGTCTTGTATTTAGGAAGGCCAAGTAGATGCATGTGTTAGGGATTAGGAGAAGGACCGAAAGGATAATTCTAGTCCTAGAAAATCAAGTTTAGAACAACCGAGACTAGATCATGAAAGTAGGGTAGTACTGGTTGAGGGTTAATCGAATGAACGATATAGCGATGGGTTTACTTTGGGGTATCAGCCACGAAAGTAGGGTATAACTCAATTGAATCACGTTGATATGCCTTGAGAGAGGGTAGGATTTACATTAGGATCGTCCGCCTTAGATATCTTGATAGGAAACGCATGATTAGCTAGATCGATAGTTGGTTTCAGAAGTTTTGCGGTGAAACCGTATCCTAGAATGTTTGTCTCATCGTTAGGAACTCATTAGTTAAGTGCATATTCATTATTGCATTTCTCAACCAAATTTTCATCATAGCAAGTATTGATTCTAATTCGATCTTAGTCCGTGTTGCGTAGTCCCTGTGGGATTGACACCTAGGAACGTGACTAGATTGAGTCATCCCCTACTTTTGTGGCTGACACCCCAACTAAACCCCATTATAATTCATGGTTTGCCCGATTCAACCCTCAACCGTTACTACCCTACTTTCGTGACCTAGTCTCGGTTGTTCTAAGCCTGATCTTCTAGGACTAGAATTCACCTTTCAGTCCTTCTCCTAATCCCTAACACTTGCATTTACGTGGCCTTTGTAAACAAAAGACAATAAGAGCTTAAACAAAGAATAGATAAACGAAACATGGAGATGCATTTATAAATAAATCAACAAAGGTTTCGGGATAGCCAAGGGCTAATCCCTTCTCCTAGAACAAATCTACTACTCAATCATGAGTCTAAACATCATAAACAAAATAGTAAAGTAAGGAGCATAGAAATATTAAACGAGAGATGATCCCGAATCAATTCCCGACTCCTTGTTTTGTCTCCCGTCAAAGAGGGCTCTTGAATGGATTGATGGATGTCGTGTGCCCTCGTAGGGTTCTCCTCTGTGTTTGCTTGTCTCTAAACTCAATTTGGGGTGCCTTTTTACACAAATTCCCCGTTGGAGACGTTCTAGGGAAATTGTTATAGGCATGCCTCGCACGGGTTAGGGAGGCAACCCCCGCGGGCTCCTCATTTTCTCCATGACCCGCGCATGCTAAGGGCTAGCACGACTCAGGCAACAATTTCTGGAACACCACCCCGCGTGAGCTAAGGTGAGCACCCCGCACGGGCTCTTCTTGAAGATCAACCCGCACTGTTGAGGGTTTGCACGACTTGGGCAAATGCTACTGGACGTCCAGCCCAAGCGGGCTAAGGAAACCACCCTGCGAGGGGGCTTGTCTCCTCATGTTGTATCGCATTCCTTGCCCGTTTCTCGTCCCGTGTGCTCCGTTTGTTCCCTGTATGTTCTTTAGCTCCAAAACGAACCAAATATGCATAAAAACCTATAAGAACATGAAAACAAAAAAACAAGTAAAACAGATACAAAATCACACGTAAAAATCGCAACTATCGTCGTAAACATATCTAAAACCATGCGAAAATCGTGTACGGAAACGAGATGATCAAAGACTCAAATGGAATCCTTGAGCACGCA
Source organism: Gynandropsis gynandra (assembly GCA_036759665.1). Taxonomy (NCBI): domain Eukaryota; kingdom Viridiplantae; phylum Streptophyta; class Magnoliopsida; order Brassicales; family Cleomaceae; genus Gynandropsis; species Gynandropsis gynandra. Next base: position 4,566,355 of record CM071861.1, on the reverse strand, counting down.
TGTGAAGATGCTAAAAAAATTACATTGCACAACAAGCTGCCTCATCCTCTCAGAATCCCGAGATGCTACCCGAAAAGCTCGATCTTAACCAGAGAGAGCATGTAAACGCCATCACTTTGTGCAGCAAGGATACGATCAAGAATCCGCCCTCCAAATTGCGAAAGAACATTGCTGGAAATTCAGTGGACGGGAGAGGGCAGAACTGCGATCATGGAAGGGTATGAGGCTGATTTAGAGAAGCCGTATATTGCTCCGCCAGCGTACGAACCTCATGTACCATTTCCTGGACGCTTGGTGAGCAGCAAGAATCGAGAGAGTGTGACCAAATTCTTCTGTTGCCTCAAGCAGCTCAACATCAACATGTTGTTTGTGGAAGCCGTCCAAAAGATGCCTAATCGAGCAAATTACCTTAAGGAAGTTCATTTCGACGAGAAGCGTATCAAAGAGAGTAATACAGTAGCACTCACCGAGGAATGCAGCGTCATTCTGCAAAAACAAGCTGCCCCCAAAGTCGAAGGACCGCGGAAGCTTCTCCATCCCATGCACCATAGGAGATATTGAAATCGACAAGGCTTTGTCCGATTTCGGAGCAAGTGTGAGCTAAATGCCAAATTCAATTTATAAGCGGGTAAACTTCGGAGAACTCAAACCTACGAAGATTTGTCTATAGCTAGCTGATCGTTCGGTAAGGTATCCGGTGGGAATTGTTGAAAACATTCCCACCAAGGTAGGCAATCTTTGCATTTTCGCTGATTTTGTTGTACTTGATATTCAAGAAGATGCTAACATGCCTATAATACTTGGAAAACCATTCGTAGCTAGTGCAGGTGTGAAGATAGATGTACAACAAGGGAAGCTCTCTCTACGTGTCGATGACGAGAAGATTGAATTCCATTTTTCCATCCCCAAAGAGTCATGCTATAGAGTTAATGTGCTAGATGAAGCGGCGAATGACACATTTGAGTGAGTAAGTATTTTCGATCCTTTTGAGAGAGGCCTAACAAAATTTTGCAATGTTGCAGGACTTACCGATGAAGGAACCGAGGTCTATACTAAATTCGTGAGTGCCATTGAGGCACTGCAAGACGCTCCACAAGAGAAGATACCGCACAAAATGCTCACTGATTTTGCGGTAGAGAAGGCGTCTAGGCTTGAGTTTGATCATCTTCCATCATCTCTTCAGCATGAGACGCGAAAACGACCCATCCATCTGAAGAAGCATAGGAGATTGAGTACTTCAATATGTATGCGCTGGATGGCTAAAGAGGACAGCCGCGGACCATCCATCGATAATCAAAGGATGCTGCACCAATGTTTGGAAGAGAAAGGAGTGGCGAAGGCAATACGCAATAAGAAAGGCAACCGAGCTGAGGATGGCACGATGCAAAGACCATACCTCGTGACTTTCGGCCAGGTGATCTTGTTCTACTTTGTGACTCTCGTTTTAATTCTTTTCTGGGCAGATAGCAGTTTCGTTAGGCTGGTCCATTTCAGGTACGAGAAGTCTTCACACATGGAGAGGTAGAACTATGGAGCGATTCGAGCGGAACATTCACAGCAAATGGACAGCACCTTATGTTATATCAAGCCACTCCACCTATCAAAAGTGAAAACTCCATGTCCCTATTCGATTCACCCATCATGCACACATGAAGCATGGAGACGTCAAGCTTAACGACGTTAAACAAGCGCTTTCTGGAGGCAACCCAGCATTTGTTTTCTTTTGTTTTTCTGACTTGGTTTATTTTGATAAACATAAAAAAATAAAAAAAAACATAAAAAAGAACACCTACAACCGTGACTTCACCTTCCTAACCTCTATCGAAGCTTCACGTCGAGGACGTCGTTCAATTCAAGTCTAGGGGAGTACCTTACGATTGTCAGGTGATCTCATTTTATGTTCTCTTGTTTTTTGTAGTTCTTAGGTTAATTTTAGTTTGTTTTTCAGTCCGAGTCGTCCTAGGCACTTGTCCGGTGCCATATTTTGAGATGAACCTTGAACCTAGGATGCTTAAGAAGTTGGCCTTTTGCCGTGATATCTTGCATGTTAGAGCTTATTAGTTGGTTGAAAAACGAGTGGTCGTAAGTGTTTGGGAATCCTAGTGTTATTTATGCATAAAAACGCCATCTACTCTGCTGCATTCTTGAACAAAATGCTAGAGTAAACCATCATCGATAGCTTGGGTCTAAGTAGAAGTTGAATCCCTTCAAATCCAACTTCCTAGAAGCCTAGTGTGTTCGCAATATCAATAAAAGAAGAATAAAAAAAGAAAGAAAGAAACGAAATGGAATAAAAGAATAAAGAAGCTCGAGAATAAAACAAGTATCCTCTTTGATTATGTGATTAGCATTTGTTTGAAGTTTTGTTTGCTAGGGAGAGTTTCGGTTTCTCACTTAGCCCGTCTTTGATTTGCTTTCTTATAGGTAGTAATGGTGAACCTAAGATAAAGAGTGGAATTTCTTAGGCCAAAATTTGCTCTAACTTTTTTGATGATCGATTAGGTTTACTTTAGCGGTGTTTCTAAGCAAAGGGGAATTCGTGAATATTATATCTCCCACGTGTTCCACGTTTACATTTGCTTAGGAACAAGCAAATATTCAAGTATGGGGGGATTTTGATCATCTCGTTTTCATACATGGTTTTAACATGATTTTAGATATGTTTACGACGATAGTTGCAATGTTTACGTGTGATTTTGTATCCATTTTACTTGTTTCCATATTTTCATGTTTGATAACACGTAATCTGTCGTAGTATTCACATCATTCTTAGGTTTAGTTTTGATTAAATTTCTTAGATTTCACCGATTTATCGAGTTTATTCGAAGACTTCATCTACATTTCATGTTTTGTATAGGAAACGAAGACATGAAGCACAACACGAGTGATTACGGCAATTCAACCCCAAAAACGTGATTGAATGACAAGGTACAACTTGTGCAAGCTCACGAAAGCAAATCAACACTCAAGCATCGAGCGAAAGGAGCGGAAACAACATTTGATGATGTACATGCTCGGGCATGAAGTGTGCCCGCTTGGGCTGTGTTTGTGCACCCGACCGGCTGCTCTTGTGCCCTCTCGGGTCCACCTTTTTCTCAACAAACTCCTTGATTTTTAAACGACCAATTAATGAGAAAAGAGACCTTTTAGAGCTAGGATTCGAACCAGACTTGTCGAGTCCACCTTTTTCTCAACAAACTCCTTGATTTTAGAACGGCCAATTCAGGAGAAAAGAGATCTTTTAAAGCTAGGATTTGTACTAGACTTGTGGGGGGACGAAAGGAGACATTAGAGGACACACTTGGAGACATAGAGAAGCAGGGAGAAGGACGGAACAAGGGATCCGAAGCATGGAGGAGCTATTGAAGACGTCGGTATATGAATAGGGAGGAATCTCTTTCTTTATCAATGTTGAATATAGTTATCTTTTGTGTTTCGTTTTCTAAGTTCATGTCCGAGTAGATCTACAGCCATGGGTTAGAGAGTATTGCCAATATGTAACGAAGTCTTGTTCTTAATGCTTGGTGGTTCTTAACGCTTTTGTTCTTGTACGCCACTTGAATGAATGAATTCAGTATTTGATCGTTTTCAGATTGATTGGTTATTTTTAATGCTTTCATTCCTGTACGCCACTCGAATGGATGATTATAGAATTCTAATGAATCTACACCAGGGGATTAGACTTTGGAATCTAGCCATGATTTAGGATTTAATCGGTTTAGAATCTACGCCAGGTCGATCGATTGAATCTAGGGATTAGGATAGCGGTCTTAATGCGTCTATGTAGGTGAGATACGCAATAGATATATTGGTATACATATGCTAGATAGTGGACAAGTCTACGCCAGTCAGTTCCTATATAAGAGCTTGAATTCCCCGAACTCGTGATAGTATCTAACACCAATGATCTTGTTAGAACTTCGTTGCATCGTTGTGCAACTCTCGATAGCTATGGTGTTTAGTCGTTGAGTCATTCCATTCAATAGTTTAGTTTAGTCTAGTTCGCATTCCCATTCACTCATTGATTCACACGTCTTATTCATTAGTTACTAGCTTAGAGTTGCATCAATTCCTTGTGTTCAACCCTAGTACTATACGATCTGTATTCTTGCGGAAGCGTTAGTCTAGGTATTTTATTACTTGAGATTAACCGACATCAATGTTCTTATAGGTTTTAATGCGTATTTGGTTTGTTTCGGAGCTAAAGAACATAAACGAGACAAAGTACGAGCATAAGAGATCATAACAGAGCAAACGGGATGAGAAACGGGCAAAGAATGCGATACGACATGAAAAGACAAGGCCCCCCGCAGGGTGGTTTCCTTAGCTCGCTCGGGATGAACATCCAGCAGCACTTGCCTGAGTCGTGCTAACCTTCAGCATGCACATATTGAGCTTCTAGGGATCCCGCGCAGGGTGCTCTCCTTAGCCCGCGCGGGGTAGTGGTCTAGCAGCATTTGCCCAAGTCATGCTAATCCTTAGCACGCGCGGGGCATGGAGAAAGTGAGGAGCCCCCGCTGATTGCCTCCCTAGCCCCCGCGGGGCATGGCTGTAACAACTTCTGTAGAAGTTCTCCAACAAAGAATTTGAACGAAAATGGACCCCCAATTGTGTTCAGATGCAAGCAAACACAAAGGAGAACCCTAGGAGGGTGCACATCATCCATCAATCCATTCAAGAGCCCTCTTTGATGGGAGACACAACAAGGAGTTTAGAATTGATTGGGGATCATCTCTCGTTTGATATTTCTATGCTCCGTACTCTACTGTTTCGTTTATGTTGTTTAGAATCATGACCGAGTAGTAGATTTGTTCTAGGACCAGCGATCAGCCCATGGTTATCCCGGAACCATCTTTGAGTCGTTTATGAATGCATTTCCCTGTTGCGTTTATCTATTCTTTTTCTGAGCGCTTATTGTCTTGTATTTATGAATGACCACGTATATGCATGTGTTAGGGATTAGGAGAAGGACTGAAAGGTGAATTCTAGTCATAGAATATCATGCTTAGAACAATCGAGACTAGGTTACGAAAGTAGGGTAGTAACGATTGAGGGTTGAATCGGGTGAATCATGAATTGTAATGGGGTTTAGTTGGGTGTCAGCCACGAAAGTAGGGGATGACTCAATCTAGCCACGTTCCTATGCCTTGAGAGAGGTAGGTTCTACATTAGGATCGTCCGCTTTAGATATCTTGATAGGGGATGCATGATTAGATAGATCGGAGATAGGTTTCGGAGGCTATACGGTGAAACCGGATTCTAAGACGTTTGTCTCTTTGTTTAGAACTGATTTATCCAGTGCATCCTCATCATACTTGCATCTTATCATCCTTATTCCTTCGCAGCGAGCATTGATTCTAGATGTATTCTTAGACCGTGTTACATTAGTCCTCGTGGGATCGACACCTTAATTACTACACACATATCGTGCACTTGCGGGTAGTTTAGGTTAACTTGTTTAACATGCATCAATCATAGATAGCACGGCCGGGCTCACCAAGAAGACAACATGCCCTCCCGATCGCATCATACATAGCATGACCCGACTCACCAAGAAAACAACATGCTCAGCCGATCACACCATGCACTGCACGACCGGGTGAACAGGAAAAGGGAGTGCCCGGCCGAGCACCATGCCAAGCACGGTCGGGCTTACCAAACATATAGAATTCCCGAACATACAACACATACCGGGCGTATGTGAAGCCCTACCGATCATGCCTTTGAGGAAGTGCCCGACCGAGCTTGTTCTTGTGCTGGGTCGGACGTGAAGGAACACACACGTGCCTGCAACAAAAAGGAAACCTCTGGTTGTTACACACAAATGAAAACTCACGAACAAGAATGGAAATGCACAAGCAAAGAGGAAAGAAGGAGAAAAGGAACAAAAGGAAAGAGGAAAGAGGACGAAAGGGGGCAAAGAAGAGGGGCATCAATTCGGACGGAAAGGAGACAGACACACAGCAATGTAGAGAGAGAGAGGAGAGAGAGTAAAACACATACAAGGATAGAGATGGGGCAACAAACTCTAAACGTGGAGGAGCTGTTGAAGACATCGGTAATAGAATAGGGAGGGATCTCGTTCTTTATCTATGTTGAATATAGATTTCTTTTGCTTTTTTTGTTTTCTAAGTCCATGTCCGAGTAGATCCATAGCCACGGGTTAGAGAATTGCTGATATGTAATGAAGTTGTATGCTTAATGTTTGGTTATAATATTTGATAGTTTTCGGATTGATTGGCTCTTCGTAATGCTTTTATTCTTGTTGGTAGCTTGAATGAATTATTATAAAAATCTGATTACATTGGGAGATGAATTAGATTTGGAACGTAGTAATGATTTGAAGTCTCAATTGATTTAGAACCTTGGTTGGTCGGTTAATTGGAGTTAGGAATTAAGATAGCGATCTTAATGCATCAAATAGGTGAGATTAAGAAATTGGGAGATTGGTAGTACGCATGCTAGATAAGGGGTTTAGGATTCGTGAGAGTCATTTCCTAGGAAAGAGCTTGAATTCCTCACATACGTAATGATATCTGTAACCAAGATATGTCAGCACTTCATTGCATCATCGTGCATCTCTCGAACCCTGTAATGTTTAGTTAATTGAATTTAATCTGTTAATTAGTTAGTATATCTTTATTCGCATTCCAAACACTTATTGATTTTACACATCCTATTCATTAGTTAACTAGCTTTATAGTTGCATCGATTCCCTAGTGTTCGACCCTTGAACTACGCGATCCGTATTCTTGTAGAAGCGTTAGTCTAGGTAATTATTACTTGAGGTGAACCACTGATGCTTATTCAATGTTAAATAAATAACCTAAACTACACGCAAGTGCACGACACGTGTGTAGTACTTTAGGTGTCGATCCCACAGGGACTACGAAACACAACCTAAACTCAAACTATGAATCAAACTTGCAAACGAACAAATATTGGTTTTAAGATTTAAATACTAAAAACAATAAACTACCGAGTTCTTAACAGTGAGACAAACGTTCTAGGAATCCGGTTTTACCACAAGTCTACCGAAACCAACAATCAACCTATCTAATCATGCAATCCTTATCAAGTTATCTAAGGCAGACGATCCTAATATGATATCTACCCTCTCTCAAGGCATAGACACGTGATCTAGTCAAATTATCCCATACTTTCGTGGCTGACGCCTTAAGCTAAACCCATAAGTCCTATGATTCATCCATTTTACCCTCAACCGTTGCTAACTACTTTCGTGGGAACCTAACCGATCAACTAGCAAGTTGAGAGCAAATTCGGTCTAATTAAATTTTCAGTCTGCATCCTAAGTTCACCAAGGCTACCTACGAGAAAGTAAATCAAAGGCAAACTAAACAAGTGATGCGTATCAGAGTTAAATATAACCTAATCTACCCGCAAGTGCACGGCACGTGTG